>CAJNOP010000594.1:33550-76524 GCA_905250075.1 Rotaria sp. Silwood1 | reverse complement strand
TGTGACAAGTAAACATATTTATTGAATAAAATTTATAATATACATTTTTTTGTAAGTATGAATAGAAGATAGATGTTATAAATATTTTAATGAATTAAAAACATGGGAAGCATCTAGAATTCATTGTCGTGCTCAATATGCTGATTTATTTACATGGCGTGATAATCATGATGAACAATTTATTCGACCTGTTATATTAAATTGGATATCTACACCTCTTTTTATACATATATGGTCTATGATATTGAAGCCAAAACCAAATCAACCATATCTTGCATGGGCTGGTGCTAAGATAACTTCATTAAAACGTAAGTTATTGAAAGTTTTTTTTTTGTGTTGTAATGATAAACGAAGATTAAGAGAAATTCATTTATAGCGCATACTATTCAATGGATGGATCCTGATGGACTGAAACTAGACTTGACTAGTACAGAATGGTGTGATCCAACATATCATGCAGGTTATTCATTACAAAAAGAACCAACATCAGGAACTAGACAAGGTATAACAATGAAACGTAACTTGTATTTGAGATAGAGCCGGTTGAGATCAAAAGAAACCTAGACGGTTTCTTCCCTATACATCGCCCATTCGGATTGATGGTGATCGTAGTTAGAGACAAAAAAATCTAGGTTTTTTTTGTGGCATTAATACTGTTTACCACGAATACATTCTCTTATCTCTGTTTTAAGGTCCGAATGGTACTGAACGTGAAGAATGTGTTACATACAATTTTGGTTCTAAAGGTACAAGTTTTCTCTGCTTATCAGATGATTACTGTAGTCAAAAATATCCATTTATTTGCGAAATGAATGCTGCTAGTATGAAATTAGCAACATCTACGCATCATGGTATGTAAAAAAAAAAAAGACAAATAAAAACACATTGCGAATAGATTTGAGAATCGTGATTAAAATTTGTGTATGGCTTCTTTCTGTGTAGGTACTAATAATGGTGGCATTTCATCTGGAACAGATGAAGGTACTTCATCTGGAACAGAAGGTGATACAATCGATTTTGAAGAACCACCGCCCCCTCCACCAGAAGACCCTGACTTTAGTCCACAACATCTTGGTTTAGAAGCAGCAGCTGTATGTTATAAACCGTAATTTTTTTTCCCATAAAGAAAATGTTTTATTTCTACTTTCAGCTTAAAGATGAACCAGGTTTTCTAACAAAGACAAATATAATTATAATTGCTATTGTGGGAGTAATTCTTATTGTTGGAGCCATCGCTGGATATATAGTTATAAAAAATAAAAAAGCAAGTACACGTAATCCAACTGGTGACAATGGAGGTGTATCTCAAGGTAGACCAAGTGTTGCTAGTTCAATTGGAAGCATGGTAGATGAATAGAAGAAAAATAAACAAAATTTATCATCATCACAAGAAATATCCAGACGATTTCATTACTATTATTCGTTTTTCTTGTTGGCTTTATAATTTTAAATAAAAGTTTCTTTTCCGTTCTCATTCATAGTTTAATTCACTGTGTACAGCACAATATTGAGAAAGAATTAAATATATGACTGTTCTAAATGAAGAAATGAAACTAATTTCGATCGCTCGTTTTTTTTCGAGAACATTAATATCACTAAAAATCTCGAACATTCATTTCATTTCTATAAAATGTTTACCGAGAAACAATAGATCAATTCAAGATGTTTTCAATTCTAATATGTAATTCATTCTATAGCAAGATGAGTGTGAAATTTTGCTACAAGATACATTCGATAAAAAACTGCATTGGTTATTAAAACTATTATCTCGATTGGAACTAACTGCTTAACATCGTGGAAAGGTATAGTGGAAGAGAACGACTAATAATATTCATCTTCTATAAAAAATCTATCCATATTTTTTTTTTGTTTACAATAAATAAATAAAAACTAGTTCAGAAATCTATATAAAACAAATGTCTACATCATTTTTTCTATAAACAAATTATCATTAAACGTTGAATGAAGATAATAACGTTGTGTTGCAGCACATAAATATAATAATTGACTAAAAACTAGTGGTAATGAATAATTATCATCAAGTGTTTCGAGTAAATCATCAAGATTTATCGTTTTAACTGAATCATGTTTATTCATATATGACATTATTAATGAACGAAGTTCAAGAAATATTTTATTATGTTCTTGTTCTTCATTTGAATGATAAGTAGCTGCATCAAGTATTTGTTCCATATCAGTTTGAAGACGAATATCAACATCTTCTTGTATATCTTCATTAAATTCATGAATAAATGATGGTGAAGCTGGTGATGATGATGAAATTAATGTATTTTCATTAAGTACATCAGATATAGGTATAGGAGGTGAACGAATCGTACGAGAAAATGGTTGATCGAGTTTTATTGAATATCGTTCTCGAATTGTTAAATGATGAATATTAATTGTTGGATAAATAAAAATAGATACAATCGATAATGGGCAATCTAACAAACAAAAAAAGATTTGACATAATTTTTACATATTGACGAAGAAGGGGACTGCCTCTAGTCAAGAATGAATCGTTGCTGATTACAGATTGTTTTATTAAGCCTATATCAACATTTTCTTGATTGAATATAGGAAATACTATACTCTAAAAATGTAGACTCATAGGTTAGTAATTATGAGCATAAATACACCAATAGAATGAGTAAAAATTGAAATACAGCTATCTTAAACATTTGTTTTTGTTTCACATAAATTTTTGTATTGAAATTTACTCAAATAAATAATGAAAAACTAAGATTTATTCTACTAACCTTTAATTAATTTATTGAAATGATTTCGATTTAATTTTTTAATAAAAAATTGTGTTTGTTCAATTTTAGTTTTATTTGATAATGGTTTCATTTTATGAAAACGAAAATGTTCTTGTTGTTCATCTGTAAGACCATGACGAAATATATTAAGATCAATATCATTTTTTAATTTTTTTCTTCGATTTTTATTTGTTTTTTTCTTTTCAATTATATTTTCATTATTCCATGATGATTCTTGATCATCATCATATGTAGATATAGGTAATGGAATATCATCATCATCATCATTCAATGTTGACTGATGCTTAACTGGTGATAATTTATTAAGTACATTAATTAATTGTTCAGGTTCTTGTTGTTGATCATTTTGATTGATTTCAATTGATTGATTATGAAAAAGAAGATCAAATATTATCGGTTGAGTATCATTTAACCAAAATTGTTTATTTCCTATTGGTACATTTTTTTGAAAAAGTTTCAAATCAAATATAGATGTTCGATCAAGAAAAAATTTTTTTGATAAATTTAAATTTATTTTAGTTAAATCATTACATATAAATGAACGATGATTTTGTTTAGATTTTTTCTTTTTTTCTTTAACAATTTTTTTTATTTCATTTTCTTCTTGTTTATCAATAATAATTGTTTCTAATGATTGATCTTCATCTGAAATACTTTCATCTTGTTTATTATCTGATGATGATGATTGAAATGTATTTATTAATTTATAAAGTGCATCAACACGACGAGAATAAATACATGTTGATGCTGTTATTAATTGTGCTATATTTAAAAATTTACGATTTTCACCACCTTCAAAACGATCAACATCATTACTAACATCAATTAAATTATCTAATATAGAAAATTCATCAAAAGCATTTGATGTTGTTATTGTACTTGGTCGTTGGATTAATGTTGCAATAGTTAATCGAGCATTAGATAAAAGTGCTGATGGTTCACTTTGACTACTTGATAACGATAACATTTTAGTTTTGAAAGGAAAAACAAAACACCAAACATAAACGATAGACACATGGATAAATATAGCTAGAGAACAATAGACAGAAAAGATAATACATGAAAACAATGAAACATTTTTGTTTGTTTGTTCGTTAATCGACGAATTTTGGAAGATATATTATATTCGTTAAGATCTGTCTTTGTGTACAGTTTTTCCGAATGTTTCTCATAGAAAATATGGCATTCATTTAAAAAAATATCATATAAATGTTCGAGTGTTATTTTTTATTGAACTAATATGAGATAAGAGATTTATTTTTAGCGCATTTCTTTCAATTAATATTCTAACTTTGTATTATATTGTTCTATTCTTCTATGTTGCGTTCTCATTTTGAGTTCGCTTATGTTCTTAACTTCATATCCTTTGTATCATCAGGTTAGTTAAAATCGAATAATTTTTATTTTCTATTATAATATTTTAGCATCATTTGGTGATTTCTGTTCAAATGATTTATCTTGTCATTATCCTTTAATTTGTTCTAATTCAAGTAGTAAATGTATCTGTCCATTATCATCATCTGCAACATTTTGGAATGTAGAACAAAATTCATGTCTATTTTGTCCATATGGATGGATTGAATGGCAAAATGAGACATGTCTTTTATTTATACAACCACCAGATGGTGGTATCGCACGTGAAAAAGCAAAAAATGCTTGTTTAACATATTCAGGACAATTATTACAAATTGATTATTATCAAGATTATATAGAATTTCAATATAAAATAAATACTTTATTACAAGGTGAACATGTTAATGAACTGAATGAATTCTTAAGTAACGGTATTTGGATTAATTTTACTGATTGTAAGTTAGAAAAATTAATTCTAAACTCAAATGATTATTAAATTGTAGATACAAATTGGATGAATTCATATGAATGGTGTGATATGGAATATGAAAATGATACATGGTTATGGAATGATTGTATTCGTATAACAAAACAATTTTCAAATAATAAAATGAATACATCACTTTGTTTAAGTCATGTACAATGTGATGAAAAATTATCATATATTTGTGAAAGTAAGACATTCATCGTGAATGCTATCTTAGAATTTGATTAAAACATTTCTCATTATCATTAGTATTTTACAGAATTAGCAATTATTCAAAATGATATTACTAATGATAACAGATTATTTGGTTTAATTGGTGGTCTTGTCGGAAATCTATTTGGTTGTAAGTCATAGTATAGAAATGTAGTTGAATAAATGTGTGAAATAATTTTATTTTAATTTAATTTCAGCAAAACCACAACCTCCACCACCACCACCACCACCACCAGAGCCAATTATTATCTGTAAAGATATAATAAATAATTATTTTAAAAAACGAGTTTTTATATTTTAAGATCATACAAATCCTCCAAAGACAGAAATAGAACAACCATTACCACGTATGTATCATTATATCATTTCATTCTGTTTATTTTAATATTATTATATAGAAACTTCAAAATCAAATAATACCATACTTTACATTAGCAGTAAGTTTGATTTTTCCGAAAACAAAATTATGAAAATTATCTTCATGGATTAGTTGCCGCTGTTGTTGTTCTCATTTTAATGATAACACTTTGTTGTTGTTTTTGTGGTGGTTTCCTTCTTTTGAAAAGTGATAATAGTTCAACAACAACACCACGACCATCACGCTTTCATCGACGACATGATAGAACTAGTGTCGATTCGACTGCTAGTGATGCTACATATTGATCAGACATTTTTTTTTCACATCTTATTATATAATAAAATTACTCAATATGTTTTCTAAAACTAATGTCAGACTGATGCAAAGTTCTTGCACTTAATAACTTGAACTTGCCATAGACACTAACTAATCACAAGTCAATGGTGTCTTTGATTATACTTTAAACATTGATCATCTGTTTACAAAATTACATTTTTCATTGTATATTCGATTACGTAAGTTAAAGAGAATAATGATCTTGTGGATCAACTGATGCCTTCTTATTTGATATTTTGTTTCAACTATTCAAATTACTAATTTTATCGAAATACATATAGGTTTTCGAGAACTGTACCTATTTTATTGTAAGAATTGATTTTAAGTAATACCATCTATTGCTCTTCATAAGCTCAACACTCAGTAACAATTCAATGTATCAATGTCAAACTTGAAAAGAAGTTTTCCTTACACCAAAACATTATTCATGTAAATTTAACAAGTAGTTTTGCATTTGACAAGAAGCAATGTAAAACTTAACATTCGACCCGAGAAAGTGGAGACTTTTGTTCACTACTGACAAACTTTTTAAATTTTTCTAAATTAAGTTATAAGAAAAAAAAAATATTCATTCGGAATTAGTAAAATGACCAATGATATTACTACTAAAAATGGTAATTGCTAAACACATTTATATTAAGAAAAACAAAGAACGAATAATTATTACCGCGCTTTGTTTCATGTATTTTACTGTAAATAGTTTCGTATTCTATGTTTCACTTTCTGATTGGGTTCATCTATGTTCAGTACACATTATTCAAATTATCTAAGTCTTCTTCAGGTAATATATATATATATAATAATTAATTGACTATATCGTCTTATCGAAATTATATAGTTTTATCATCATTTAATGAATCATGTTCTAATAATTTCTCTTGTGTTAATCCATTGATATGTTCAAATACAAATAAATGTGTATGTCAAAAATCATCATCATTTTGGAATAATGAACAAAATGATTGCCTTTCTTGTCTATCGGGTTGGATTCAATGGAAAACTGATCGTTGTCTTTCATTTGCTGTACCATCTGAAGGTGGTCTATCATATAATCGAGCAACTCATATTTGCCATAAATTTTCTGCACAAATTTTTCATCTATACAATATAGATGAATTTAAACAATTTGAATTCACAATAAATACATTACTTCATAGTACATTTTCAAGTGCTGTAACATTATTTTTTCGTCTTGGTGCATGGATAAATAGATTAAATAGTAATTTTTTTTCTAAACTAATGTATAGGATGTTTGAAATGTCCGAACAAAAGAAAATCGTGAATAGCTCCTCAACAATACAAGGGATTTAAACTTTTTTTTTTTTGTATAGTTTAGTCACATATGTATTAAAGTTTTCAAATAGAATTTTTGTGTCTACAGAAATGAGAATTAAAATTCGAGTCAATCATTATTATAAAACAAAAGCTCCAACTTTTCAAGGGATCATAAGTTGTCTATAAAGAAAAGTTAAATAGATTCAACATATAATCCTGGCTAATTTTTATAAGCATTCTTATTTCTTCATTAGTTACTCTACGGTCATTGATTTGTGACAATACTAGTTTAACAATCCTGACTTTTTTTTAGGTGAAGACACTTAATCTGAAAATTTTAGTGAAAAACTATTTAATTCTCTTGAATTACTGAGGAAATATTCACGTTTTCTTTTTCGTTCAGACTTTCGAAAAAATTCTGTATATATTATTTTCAAAATAGTCAAAGAATTAGAAGATGTTTTATGTGATGAAAATGAAAATAATTCTAATTTCGAATGTGTATTTATAAAAAGAAATAATTTAAAAAATGGTACATTATGTTTAAGTCGATTAGAATGTAATGAAAATATATTATTTATATGTGATAGTAAGTTTAAAAAAAAACATACGAGATTACTTTTCTTTTATTCAAATCTTTGTTTTGTTTCTTGTAAGTGGCAGCTGTTTCAGAAAATTATACAATTGAGAATGAAACTTCTATATTTTCAAATCGAGCAATAGGAGCAATTATTGGAGGTGTTGCACCACTTGCTTTTGATTTACTTGGTAATTTACTTAATGGAAATAGTATGTATTTGAATTGAACTTTATTTTGATGAAATTCTTTGATACAATATTATAGAACAACCACAAGAGCCACACCCAGTTCAACCACCATCTCCACAACAAATTATCAGTAAGATTAATTTAATAATGAGAAGTACAAGAAATATTTGTTTTATTTTAAGTCCAACAAGAACCTCCACCATCACCACAAATCGCTTTGCAAGGTAGGATTTTCAATTAATTTTATTATTGTTGTTGTTTATGAAAGAATTTAATATTTACAGAAAAACCATCATCGAATAATACATTACTTTATGTTTTATTGGGTGTTGGTGGTTTTGTTCTTCTTTTAGTTATGTGTGGTATTATCATCGCAATCATTTTCTTTACAGGATGTATGAAAAATTTATCATCCACTCAACATACAAACTATCGATCAAGTATTGAAAGTAGTTATAATTATTCATAAATAAATAATTAAAAAAAAGAAAAACTTACTATTTAATTAACTGATTGTTTTTTTTTGTGAAATATAATAAAAGATATACAGTTATTTCTACAACTTAAGATAGATAAAAAGTGTATTTGTATATGAATAAGAATAACAAAAATAAATATCTAAACTCTATTAAAACTATAAAGATTAATCAGAAAAATGTTCACTTTGGCTACTTATGTGTCTTCTACAATTTCATATAATAAGAAGAACTATCACGATAAGCAAAGGTTACAAAATTTTATGAAGAGGCAGAACACTTCTGCCTTTCGGCAACGTTACGGTTTGGAGTGCTGTCTAACGGCAGATTTAGTACTCCGATATGATTTTTTTTATTTTAGGAAAGAAGCAAATCAAAAGATCTGAAACTTGACAGTATCTTCGTAGTAATAAGCTAAGGTCACGAACTCTTTCATCTGAAGTTACATGATTGAACAATGGAAGAACTTCTCTCATGAATCATGGTGACTCATTCTAAAGAAATACTGCAAAATTAATCTTGAGAGCATTGTTCGAATTTTTCTTTAATTTAATTTCATAACAATAATCAAGATCTTACACCTTTAAACATATTCAAAGTCAAATCGATTCACTCGTATAATGTATGAAGCGCGTAAATTTCTCTTAAAATATTTTCAGTTCTATTATGATTTGGCATATCTGTTTCATTTCATTGGCTCATTTATTTGAAATTCAACTCTTCTCCTCATATATTAATTATCCAATGAGTAATCAATATACATACTTGTCCTGGACAGATAATACACATAATCGACTTCGTATTGAACCGAATACAAGTGGCATATATATAGATAAATGTTATAAACAATTAAAATATCTAATAGCTACATGTTCATTAACAAATCGATATTATAATCAACAATATAAATGTCATTCTGTACAATCATCTTATTTACAGAAAAGATTAAAACGAAATATTGATGATAAATCTAAACGTACATCACATATACTTCTATCATTAATTATTGGAATATCATGTTTTTTAATTGGATTTATAATTGGTACTGTTATTATTATTATTATTTCAATAAAAAGACAACAAAGACAAGAACAAAAACTTAATGTTGACATTAGATCTTTAAATATCAACAATGAATTTTCGAAGAGATCGTATGTTTTCTATAAAAGTTTTAATATTATCAACGAATTTTCATATCGAGAAAAAGTTAACATGCTTACAGATAGAATAATTTAACCTGATCAGAAAATGAATCTGTGTGTTAGTCGTCATTTGAAGTTATAAGGGCTAGCAAGAAGGTTTTTCTCAGATTAGAAAAAGTCTTTAAAGAATAATCAAATTACACAATTTCAATCTGAAATATTGAGTTTTTCAGAAAACTCAATTCTTCTGATATATCTGACATTTTTTTTTGCAAAATTTCGTAAGTCAACAAAGAAATATTCTTGTTAGCTGAAACTTTCTGGTCGAAGATTTAGTTTTTTTTTTTTACTTTTAAGGAAACTTCCTTTTGGATCCAATAAGTGACTTATGATTCTCTCGTGAACAGAATTTCAATTCGATAATTTTCATTTGTGCATATTTTTAAATATCTATATCAAATAAACTATTTAATGAAACCATCTAACAAGTTCATCAAAAAAAACATGATTTCTAATAACATTTATATTTATATATTTATCTCTAAACAGAAATCAAAACAAAGGACTTATAAAAACTCCTACGTTTAACTCAACTTCTGATCATATGTTCATACAACGAGAACGAGGTATTATGTTTATGTAGGTATTGCTCAACAAAGAAAAAATAATTCTTTCTTCATTAGAAATATCTGATAATACACCTCGATATCAAACACTACAAGATCAATCATTAACACAAGAACGAAGTATGAATGAATTAATCCAATGATTTTTCAATTTATATTTTTTTTCAAAAAGAATTAGCGATCCAACGACCATTTCTTTCAAACTTTTCATATATCAAATCACCTATACCATATAACAATATATCTGGTACATTTTCAAAAAGTAAAATTCCATCAAAACAACAATATCAAGTGTCGAAAAATGTTAATAATAATATAGAAAATAATGTTATGCGTGATGAACGTTCGAAATCTTGTTAAATATTCCTTGAATTCATGACAATATCTACTTATCTATAGTTCATAGATGATTGCAAACATTATGAAGACTCGAATAATAATTTCGAAATAATGTTTTTATTTTTTTCATCATGTAGTTGTTTTTTTGTTTTGTTGATAGGAATATTTAATTTTTGAATACAAATTAAGATCATTTGATACTAAGTAAAATGATTATTTGAAATTAAAAAAATTTTTTTTTTGTTGTTCTTATTGTCTTATTTATTTCGATTGAAGATTACATAAACAATATTATAGAGACAACAGGCTGTCATAAAATTATGCTTGAATATCCAAAACGAGTACACAAAAGATCCACGTCATTCATGTTCGATGCAATATTATTGATAACAACAGTCATAGATGAGTGAAGCTTTTATGACTTAAATTGTCGAAAAAATAAAAAACTAGAATATTTTGTAAGATTTATTTCTTAGTTGTTTTTGTTTCCACAGATCTCAATAATAGAAAAATCATCATGAATACTGGTAATAATTCGTTTAAATTCCCCACTGTCCATACGAAATTAAAATGTCAAAAACCGATGTACTTATTTTATTGTTAATCACAAGAAGATTATTTTATTCTATTTATTTTGACATTTCTCTATAGCAAAACAGAATAAACTTCAATTGAGACACAACTGAACTTAGTCGATAAGGATTTATATTAGATACAATATCCCCCATGCAAATCAAACTGGACAAAAACCTATCAACAATTCACGAGCAGTAATATAAATAAATGTACAACACAAGATCGTTTCGAAGTTAATCAATTTGTTTGCATCGTTTAATACGAACATTCTGTCTTATTAATAACAAATCCATTCATGATAAAAAAAAGAAAAACAATATTATGGCATTTACTATCTCATTTGACCTTGACTGAATATAGAGGATGCTGATTATTACTGAGTGCTCGACATATATTTCTAAGTAGAATAATAACTTGCAAAAAAAAATAAACATATCGACCATTATTAATTTTTCAAAATATTATCAATGCTGACTTTCATGTTGACAATAGAGCATTATTAATTCCTTTTTTTTGTAAATAATATAAAATTTTCGAAGCACATATTTTTTTTTAATGTTTTCTGTTCTTTCATATTTATACACAAACACCAACATAGAAAAAAAAAATGAAACAACATCAATGAACAGTACAATAAAGTAATATAGAGAGTAAACAAGAAGAAAAAAAAAACGAAGGAAAGAAAAAAAAAAAAGAAACTTTGTACAATAAAGCCAAGAACAATAAAAGAAAAAGAAACATGGGTGATCATCGTTCACTCGAGTCGTTGACCTATAAAATAAAAATAATACAATATACACAAACAATTATTATTTTTGAAACATAATTATTAAAACAAAAAAAAATGATACATGAAGACTAATACTAGAGAAAAAAAAACAAAAAAGATAATATTCTTATTTACAATGAAAATCAATCCATCGTATTTTACCTTTAAATCCTTCGAGGATTCTATTTAAAGACTTATTCTTTTATATACACTTACTGTTTTTATAAGATTAACAAGCATCCATTGAATGATACTTGTTTAATGAAAAAACAGAAATCTCAAGGAACTTATTTGCCAAAATTTTCTCATTTTTATTGTTCAATAATAATAATAATCATTATTTATATAAGAATATAAACTATTTATTTCATTATTTAGAAAAAATGACTTATTTATATACATCGATGAATAAAACAAAATTGAATACTATATATATATCTTATCAAAATACTATTATATCATTAATGGGAAACAAAAACGCAAAAAAAAGAAAAGAAAAGAAATTTAAAACAAAATAAAATTTTAAAAATCCATGCATTTGCATAGTAGAGAATACGTCATATCTCAATTCGTATATCTATATAGATATGAATGAAAATAAAAAAGACAATAACAAAAATTTAAAACAATATTCCAAATGCTATGAAAAAAATAACAATAAAGATTATTTAAATTTTGTTATTCGAAAAAAAAAAAAAAACAAAATAAAAGTATGACGTTGTATAGAAAAATAAAATAATAAAAAAAAACATATTTGACTATTCATTTATATCATGACTAAAAGAATAAATAATTCTATTTAATAGAATTATAACGATATTAATATATATATCCATCTTACTAATTAGACATTAGGATGAGGGGATTGTAAAAAAAAACGAGAAAGAAAACAATCACACATACACACAACGATCATGAGAAGAAGAAAAAATAAAAAAACTTTTTCTTTTTTTTTATAAACAAGTGAATACAAAAAATTTATTGAACAGCTTACCAGATTTTATGTCTTGTGTTCGTTTCAATTTTTTTTTTTTTTTTGTTCACAAATATGCAAAAAAAAGCAAAATAGTTTTCATCGTCGTCGATGATCACGACTATATTTTCCATCGTAATCTTCACTACTACGTCGATATTCATTTCGATCACGTGGACTACGTGTACGGTGACGATGTTTCTTACGTGATTCACGAGGTGATCCAGAACGACTTCGATGACGTGCTCTATAAGATTTTTTTTTTAGAAAATTAAACATATACAAAATTTTTTTATTTACCTTTGTCCATAAGATTTATCTTCAATGCCTTTAAGAGTATCTTGAAGTGAACTGATTAATATTTTACATCGATCATCATGAGCTATTTTTGATTGTTTGATAAGTGATACAGCTGTAACTAATGTTTCAATAGCTGTACCAAAATCACCTAATTATTTAAAAATAAAAATAATTTCTGTAGGATTTAAATTATCAAAATATGATGAAGTTGTTGGTGATTTTCAAAAACAGATTTTTAGTCAACACAGTATAGAGTATGTTTTCTAACAAGAATATTTCAAAAAAAAAATTAATATAATTTTGTTTGATAGGATTGAAAGTCTCTATTCTTAGAAATGGTTATGCCTGTCGGAAGTCGAAAATTTCATAATAAATAACAAATAATGTAAATATTTACCGGCAGATGCATCTTGAACAGCTCGAGCAATTGCACTACTCGATACAGTTTTATTACGTTCCATAATTTCTTGAAATTCTGCTTCACTTATAGGCATCATATTTGCTGGATTTTCAACACCACGATAATATGGATCAGGATGTGGTTGACCTTGCATAGAAAGACCATGTGGAGGACCCTAGAATTTAAGATTATTATTTATATATTGTTAAAAATAAAAATAACATACTCCTTGGCCTGGTACTGGTTGACCTGGATAATAACCAGATTGATGTTGTCCAGGTAGAACAGTCATGGAATTTGAAGGTACAGATACACCTAAGAACAGAGTAAAATAATCATATATATATATGATAAAAATAAATGATATCTTTTGTCATAAAGTCACCTGGTGTTCCTGGTCGAATAGATTGTCTCATAAGAGGAGGTCCACTAGTACCTGGAGGTCCACCAGGTCGTTGTGATTGTTGCATGACAATAACAGATTGTTGTGGAGGACCACCAACCTGTTGAGGTGGACCAGGCATTCGTCCAAGAATCATAGGACCACCAGGTACAGGACCACGTTGACCAATAGCTATTTGTAATGATGGACGACCCATACCAGCTGGTGCACCAGATAACATAACAGGTCCCTGAGGTGAAAAACGATATGGTCCATCCATAGGACCACCACGAGGTATTGGTAATGGAAGACCTATTGGTGGATGCATCATAGGACGAACTTAAAAAAAACAATTCAAGATGATCGAAATAAATGATTTTCAAAGTTAATTAATCAAAACAAAAAAAAAAAATCTTACGAGGTGGTACACCCATTGGTGGCATTGCTTCCATAGGTACATCTTTACGAGTAGTACCTTCAAAAAAGCTCAATGAAGATTTATTAAAAGGTAAAACAGTTGGTAATTGTCCATGAATTTCACGTTTTGGTATTTTTTCTAATATAAGACGAGATGATGCTTCAGAACCAACAGTAACAACAGCAAAACTATAAAACATAAAAATGACAATAAGATTAAACTATAATAATAATAATAACGACTTACCCTTTTGATTGACCATTAACACGATTTTCATGAAATTTAACTTCAAGTAAATCATTTATTCCTATATCATGAATAGTATCTGATAAATCAGCATCCGTTGTCCACTAAAAAATAAGAAAAACCAAGTTTTTGTTTGTTTTTTTTTTGCTAAATATTTTTATTCACATACCCAAGTTAGTTGACCAACATAAAGTGAAACTCGTTTTCCACTATATGTATGTGATGATGAACTTCCACTCGTAATAGGTCCATTTGGTTGATCAATTTTAGTATTATTTTGATTAACTGAATGTGTTATATCAGTAAAATCAGTTCCTGATGATTGTGTTGTTATTACATCATCGTATAAATCAGCATCTTGTTGCATATGTTTAAGATGTTCACTTTGAATTCCATAATTATCATCGGTTTCCTAGAAGAAAATACAAATACGTTTTATTCTTAATGAAATAAAATATTTGTTCATACTGTTTCAAGTTCATTTTCAACAACATCAGCATATAAATCAATTTCAGTATCAACACCTGTAACATTATTATTACCGGAAATTCCTACTTCTGTATCAGTCATTGATTTTTACAGAATAGAAGTAAAAAATCTGGAAAAGAAATAAAGTTCCTTTTTTTTTTGTGAATGAACGAATAGTAGGGAAAATACGCGAGCAGTTGTCGTAATTTGTTCGTTATGTTTTCTTTCTCTTGTTACCATTTAACATAAATAGGACCTCTATAATATACTTTTAGATAATTGAACTTTGATATGAAATTATTTGAAATAGGTTTTGTTTTTAATCATAAATAATTAGAAGAATAGATCGATCTGAAAATGTTTGATTAATAAAATTGAATAGATGTCACTCTATATTAATGTACCGATGACTTTACTATAGAAAAGTTTAGTACAATGGAAAATTCTTCGAGAAAAAAAAATATAATTGCTATATTAGATATGCAAGATATAATCAATGATTATCGTGTTGATCTTCTTCGACTTTATGACGAATCGACAGATGTGGACGAAATGACAAATCTTCTACTCTCTAATTAACTTATCGTAAGCGAGAACCTTTCCGTTCTTTTTAATATACTACGATAGTACAATATTCACGCGTGTTTATAAATGGGAAACAGGCGGATTTTGTATTCTTGGAATTTCCAAAGATAACCTCGTATTCCATATCCTGATGTCTTTTTATGTTTTCTGAGAAATTTTGATGTAGTCTCGAAATCAATATTGTATCATGAAGATATATTAATACCATCTGTTTTTATTAAAAAAAACATTAAAAACCTAGATATATCGTCATATGAGATAAATATCAAAACAACTGGCGCACAAGGTCTTCCTTGTTTTTTCTAATATTATTGATTAAAAGGACAGCAAGAATCATGTCACGTGAAACTAATTTATTATGTTTTCTTTTTAATAATGTCTATCTCATTTAATAAATAAATGATTAAAGTACAAACATTAAAAATATGTATGTATTACTAGTAGATATTTGTTTAAACATTTGAGAACAGTCAATCTAAAGTAGATGGATGTAATAAATTTGTTAATGTATTCAACGTTGACATTTACTAGATCATAATAGTTGAATATATATCTTGTTAGTTTTTAATTTTGTCTCATTCAAGGTATTATCATAATCTCAAGTAGTCTGTGAAGTATACAAAATAAAGTTACTCATTGTTTGATCTTCTCAATAGCTCTCGATAGTTTTTCAGATAAAAGTTTATTTTCGATTTCAAGCGTGATTATGAAATTTTGCCAATGATGGATTTTCTCAAGCTACCACGAAATATATATATTATTATAGAATATATGTAAAGGTTGAAGCTAATATATCATAGCTTACATTCAAGAACCAAGCGAGATTTATATGAAAAATAAAACAGACAGAGTAAATGTGAGTGTAGGTAAATAAAAATTCTCACACCCACATATTCCATATCTGATTCACAATCTAATTAACAGAATACGAGACTGTCGATTCGATTTTCTTACGAACAGTTTATTTAATTCGTTCGAATCTTTAAATTTAAACTATATAGAAATTCTTATGTTTGAATAACATTTGTTATATAAACTACTTTTTATTTCAAAACTTTTCTTTCACCTTTTTTTTTTTTTTTGTTGTTTATTGCAAAAAGTAAACCAATCTCACAGTTTTGTTTTTACATTTAACAAACATATCATTTCTACGGAGAAAGGTTAATCAAGAGAAAAACACTTGACAAATACACACACACACAAAACAAAAGAAATAACGTTTTCTTTTTCTCACGGGTCTCTATACAAAAAACAAAAGAACTCTACGAGTTCAAAATAGATAATAATATACATATATAAATTTTTTTTTTCTTGTTTCTACAAACAATATAGATTTTAATCTCATAAATTTTATTGTTGCTGTTGTTGTTCAGCTTTTATTTGTGCATGAAGCATAAGTGCAATTTGCCATTGTTTAAGTTTAATCATATCATTTCCATTTGGTATAATATCAATTTTAACATGTTCAAACCATGAACGATATTTAAATACAACAGATGGATATTTTAATAATATTGATTCATAGAACCATTCAGGTGATATATTATTTATACGATAATTATGATTTTCATAAACTAAAAAAAATTATTTAAATATAAATTTTATTTTCTTTTTGAAAAATTTTTACCAATTTCAATTGCTTTATTAATTGCATATGTTTGAGCTTCATCAAACGTTAAAGTTTTCTCTTTTGAATGATGAAGAAGACCTTCAACAATTTGTTTTTGTTCATAATTTGATAATGGTGGATTATTTGCTTGAATAAGATGAACAACTGGTGATGATGATGTTTGTTGATCAGAACGATGTAATGATGATGGTTCATCATATTCAATTTCATTACCATTTGTTATTGCTGCTGATCGACGACTTTTACGTGTTGGTTTTTCTATAATAGTTTGATCTTTACTAGGAGATAAAGTTCTTGTTCGAGTTTTCATAGGTTCATTATCATTTGTTACAGAGCTCTAAAGAATTAAAATTTTTTTTTTGAACAATTTCATTGAAAAAGCAAAAAAATAAAATAAAATCTTACTATTAAATTTGATGTATTATTATTATTATTTGTTTCATTTTGTATTTCTGATTTTCGTTTTCGTCCACGTTTCTTTTTTACTATTTGTTCATCTCCTGATAATATTATTAAATCATTTTGATTTAATGATATAGATTTTCGAACAGATACAGGTGATGACTTATCAATTATATTCATTTGATCATTTATATCATGTGTAGAAATAATTGATGATGTCGAAGAATTTCGTATATGTCGTTTAGTTCCTTTATCTTCTTCTTCATTTTGACTTTTTTCAAGAGATATTTTTCGACGACGTACATCTATAATATATTCTTATTAATAATAACAAAAAATTTTCTACAAATATAAAAATACTAGATTTTGTTTGATTCGATGCATCTTTTAATAAATCACTAAATTCTTGAATTCTTTCATTATTTGTCATTGTTAATGCTCGATCAGCTAATTCAATAGCTTCATCCCTTAATAATAACATTTTAGTATTTTAAATAAAAAGAAAATTTATTACCATTGTACACGTTTTTTCATTGAAACTTTTAATTGATATCTATTAGCTAATTCTTGTTGTTCAGATTTTGTTGAAGCCTAAAAAAACAAAAAAATATTCATATTTTTTTTTTATATTAAAAAAAAAAACTTTACTTGTTGTACAGCAGCTTCCGCATGCTGAATAAAATTACTTAAACCAGCATATTTTAATAACCAACGAGTTGATATCCATGAATATTCAAGATATTTGCCATAAAAATAAACGAAAAATAATCGTTTAGGTTTATTATTTGAATCTAAAAAAGAAAATCACAAATAGAATTTTGATATTTCTCATTTATTGTCTTAATTGTTTTTAAACATACTCAATGTTTTTGTATGTATTCCACCTTCAGCATCACAACGATACTAATCAACAAAAAAAAAAAAATTCAATTATCTTTTTTTGAAATCATATTAAACATACAATCAATGCTGGCCACCATGGAAAACCACCTAATTTACACCAAACAATATCACCTGGTTCATATAAATCAGCACTTGTATCAATAGAATCAACAGAACGTAATGATTTAGATTTTTTCTTTATTGCACTTCGTTTATTTGAATTTGTTGATGTTGTATCTATTTCAGTATCATCAGTTGTTGAATTATCAAATAGAAATTGTGGAACTTGTTTGGAACGACGTGAACGTTTTCGTGATTGAGATTCTGAAGTGAGATTGAGAGGAATCGATGATAGAACGTCGTGTTTACCTGGAGATGAGTCTTCAGTAGACATTGTTGTAGGAAAAATTACGAATGAAAAGTTAACAAATTGATTGCACTAATACAATAATTACGAGTTATTTGATTCGTCTTTTTTCTTTTTGGGAAAACGATGAACAAAGAATCTGAATCATTTATATGTGATTGGTTAGTTTAATTCATCATTCATATAATATTAATAATTTATTTTCACAAATTTTTCTTTTGTAAATATTTGAATTTACTCTTAATAAAATGGTAGAATCAAAGAAAAACATAGTAAAATTATACTTCGTCAACTACTGCCATCTATTGAAAATTCAAGATGAAATTTTCTTCTCATACTGAAAACTCAATTATTCTGATTTTGTGTTTTTTGAAGAATGTCAATAAATTATATCTTATTTTAATTTAAACTATCTATAGTTTTGTTTATTTTATACTGATGTTTATAAGAACAACTGTTAGGTAAATGAAAAATAAAGTATGATCTTTTTTTTTTTGGTGGCACTTATGTTAAACATCATTATCATCACGCAGAAATCATCTTATGGAATCCTTGAAAAGTAGGTTGAAGGTAACTCTTATAGATCCTAGAAGTAAAATCTGTTGTAAACTACGAAGACATTAAAATAAAAAACTAAGTGTTTTATGAGTGAGTTAGGATCTATTTAAAATAATGTAATGCATCGAGTATTCTGTGTCTAAATAATTTTGATGTTATTACATCGTCATTCTAAGAAAATATTTCAAGTTCGCAAAAGATGAGTTCAATTACCCAACAGTTTATGACTACATGGAAATGTTTTTTTCGTTGCTAATTTCTCCTTTCATATGTGTGCATGTGTATATATGCGTTTGTAAAACACATAAATGGATATTAGTCGCATAAAAGAATTTTCTTTATTATTTAGATGTAGTTATGAAAAAATAACATTTAGTTTCTTTTTTTGAAACTTTATGATGTACCATTTTATTTGCTAATATGTGGATAAAATATATTCTAATTAAGTTTTGCAACGATTTAGAAAACTAAATCTTATAGAAATTCGTATATTTTGAAAAAGTCATAATTTGAGCCATCAGTATTCTATATCAAGATGTTGATAATTTGTTCATTTAATGCTTTTGAAACTAGACAAAAACTCGAGTAGGTACTTTGTCAATAGAGATCCACTGAGACAGTTCTCTGTAACATACTCGACTAAGATCTTGTGAAGTATTTGTATCTGCCGCAAAAAAGTTTGATACTTCGAAAATAGTTATATACAGTTAGAGAAATTTTAAGTTTTAATATCTAATATTTTTATAGGTTTTCTTATTCGTAGAGCAACATATGAAATTGAAGTAGATACTGAACGATTTAAAGCAAATCCTAAATTTTATTGACCAATAGAATTGAACCACACTCTTGACATTAATATATAATAATTCTCAACTAACACATCCTGATGAATCTCAATAAACTGTCGAAATATATCAGTATTCTCTGCGTGTTATATTTTTTATGGTTTGTTAAATAAAAGTTGTTATAGTGAGCATACTGTTAATAAATGCTGGTGTATAATAAAAATTTGAAATTTATTCATGAATTTTATCCTTGAATTAATGATATTGTTTCTCGACGAATCTTTATTATATTCTCTCAATGGTTTTTGTTCGATAAACATAAATCTACATGACGAGCACTATGAGAGGTTAATGTTTATGAAAAACTTGAGGTAATTGTTGAGTTCAAACCATCAGGTGACAGAGGATTATAACTTCATGAGTTCCTAATCTAAAGATAAGTTAATGATTCACTAACTATGATAATTTAAATGTGGATTTGTGATAATGTCAGCTTTAATTTTAGAATTATTTTTTTATCTTAACTCTTGATGTGCTGTTATTAGTAATATTCAAAACAAAGATAGTCATGTTATCTGCAAAAAAAAGACTAGAAAGATACGCGACTTCTTTCCCTTGCCATTAACCGATCAAGATGCATTTCTTATAAAGTTTGTCTTTCCGAGAGAATGTCCTTGATAAACAAAGAACTTAGTAAAATAATACGTGAATGATCCCATCAGGACAAAAATAATGAGGAAAGTTGAATTACCTGAGGAGAAATTAGTTTTCAAGAAAATTACTGAAGAAATCGTCCAAATCTCATGACCATGTATTCTTTTAGAATGAAGTGAAAGCATGATAGAACAAAATAATTTATTCTGAAAAGCGCTAGCTTTCAACATTTTGTGTCTTGACTTTGAGTTTTTTTTTTTTTTTTATAAATATAAGCCTTTAGATAGCACTCAGTTATTAAATGAAGACGATTCCTACGTTTCGAGGGTAAAATTTATCATAATAATTACAAAAAAGTGATGTTTTCGATTTTCTCAATTGGTTGAATTTTATTGAAGTTATTAATAACACTGATTTTTTTGATTAAATTGGGTTTTTGATTTAACATTGACAGAAAGTAAAAAAAAATCAAGTGTTTACGTTTGTTTCTTAATCAAAAAAATTTTGGTTTGCTTTTTCTCTATGATAAAAAATTTCGATAACGAACTTGAGTACTCTTGCACGTGGACATATTGGTGTACATTTTCTTGATATAGATACACGTAGTCCAAAGGAAGAAACAAGATGTATATGACAAGAAAATGGAAAAAACACTAACACGTGTGATTATGAGTCTACCCTGATGAAATCAACTACTTATTTTATAAAAATGTCATGCTCTATTGATTTATGTAATGAGACACACGTTAATAAAACCAACCAAGGCCGTCATCAATAAATATGTAGCAAAACTTGTTGTGAACATGCATCAAGAATAACACATGGTTTTCAATTTTGTTGAGGATACGTGAGTATACTTTATTTTTAACTTCTTTAGAAGAGATTTCATGAGATAATTAAAAAATTTAAAAAAGTGCCATACTCTTTAAAAAAATTGATCCTTTCTTCTTCTTTTATTATCGTACTGCGAATTTTAAATAAACTTTAGTTAGTTGAAGATCAAGTTAGCAAAAGTCCAAACATTTCTAAATTATTTATTAATTGTCAAACGATTTTTGTAACTCGCAAAGGGTGCTTGATTTTTTCGAAATAGAATTTCAATCCGTTTATCTGAAAAGAACTTATTTTCGAACTAGTTCGAAGATCAACAATAACTTTTAATGATGCTTGGAAACTCATTCAAATTTTTATTGAAAATCAATCTAAAGTCTAGAAAAAGGGAAAATTAAATACTACATTCTGTTATATTATTTAAATAATAACGACTATAATATCAAGCTTTAGTCGAGAATTCGTTTTTCTCCAACAGCTACATCAATTTCGAGGACACTTTCATCTTTTCAGTTGAACAGCTTGCTTCTAAACAAGTTCATAGAATATGCAGTAGACTTGTTTTTCATCATAATACTTTCTGGATAATTAATCATTCCATGCACTAAAAGACATTGCGTTTATTGTAGGCATTGACAGAGCAGTGGCAATAAAAATTTACGAACGAGAGAGAAAGCAATCATCTTCATGCAGTGAGCTCTCCTTTTTTACATGCACTTTTTTCTGCTGGCACCATTCACTGAAATTCTGCATTATTCAGTCAGACAGAAAACAGAATTGATGTTTTTCGCCTATTTTGTTAGAACATTGTAACTTCAAAGTTATTGCCTATGTCTATTTCTTCAATGGTGAATGTATCTTTTCTTGACTTACCTGTTGAACTAGTTCACCGCATATTTGATTATTGCGATACTGGCACTATTCTTCACTCGATTCAACCAATCTGCAAACAAATTTATGCCCTTGTCAACACGTATGACAAATATGAGCTCATTTTGGATTCAGAATCATTCGATAACATAAGGAAACTGGTTTGTTCTATTCGATCCGACAGTGTTATTTCATTAAAAATTTTCAACAACTATTCGTATGGTAATCTGATACGCCAAATTATGTGGTTATTCGATTGCCATTGGTTAACTCGACTACATTCGCTGAGCCTTCACAACATACGCGATAAGAACTTGGAGGAAATTTTACAGAACTTGCTTATCAACTCTTTGATCTGTCTTTCGATAGAATCGAGCGAGAGCGAAAGTAGCAGATCATGGACTATAGTTTCATCAATATTTTGCCGATGGAGCCTTCGAAAACTATGTGTCACGAATGTACCTTACACGGCAAATCTAGTCTGGCCAGATCCATGCATTCTAGAACATATAGCAATCTATAAGTGCAACTACAGTGACTATTTGGCCATTCTTCGTCGGTCACCTCATTTACGAACTTTAGTCATGCATGATTATACTACATGTGACATAGGTAATACGCTGGTTTCATCCACTGCATCTATGTCAAATCTTTCACTAAGGTCTTTGATCATCACTACCTGTTCACTTTGTACAAAAAACTTCGAATTGGTACTTTCATCAATACCTTCACTTTGTCATATCAAACTTGTTTCTCAGAGAGAAAAACTTGATTCTATGTTCGATGCGTCTTATTGGGAAAACCTCATTTGCAGTAAACTGCCTAAACTAGTTAAACTTGAATTCTTCTTCTCTTATCAATATCACAATAACGACAGTTTCAGTAGTCTCGAGTCACTCATGATTCCATTTCGAACTCAATTTTGGGTTCATACCAAACGTTGGTTTGTAACCTGTGCATACGCTCCCAGTTCACATGAGATCTGGCTTCATACAATGCCTATCAACATCATTCACAGCAAATCATTAGTCAGATGTGAAGTATCCTGGATCGATAATACATACTGCCTGACTCAAAGATTACTCAGTACAATGATTGACAACACTTTAGATGAAGTATGTAGGAAAATCCTCAAATACGAGTACAATTACAGCGAAAACTGCGCTGGAGAACGACAATTTCGAATATTAGTACTTCGAAACACGTATTGTCAACGCCGTTAGAGCACATACAACGAATATAAATGGTAGCACTTTTATATAAGACTGAGGGCGAAAAAAATTAACTATTTCCTTGATCCTCCGAGGAAAGAAATAGGTATTTAGTATTACTTGAAACCAACACACTTTATCTAAAGAATGAGAGTGCATAAGATCGTTTTTCTGCTCTCAACATATTTCTTGTCCTTTTATGTTGGAACCAATTCAATGGCGACATTGGATAAAATTACAAATGTTCATTTCACAACATCTCTCTATCGTTTTTTTGAGCTATAGCCGTACTCCTCTACGACGGGAATGAAAATTTGACAATTATTCGAGGGGATACAAGTGTGACTTGTAAAATTGATCGAAAAACGTTGGGTGTGGGTGTGGATGTTTTGTTCATCTTCTCTTCATCAACACCCGCCCACACCCACATCACACCCATTTTTAATCTTTTCCTAATTCAATTTCACGACAAACCTATTACGATCTTCTTGAATTACTTTTGTTTTCAAGCTTGTTGAGTTCTACATCATGGTACTGATAAATTTATGTTTCAAGACTTGCCTAAATCTTTTGCTTCACTTTTCATAGGGTTTCTGACAATTCCAAAGCCATATGAAGATGAGAATGCGGGCAGGTGGAGGGATAGGGGAAGAAACAGACTTTATCATCACCTATCTACCTAAGGGTCCATACAATTTGTTTATAGATGAGTCTGCCAGAAACAATAGGTGGATCCTTCTCCGATATACTTTCAATTCTACGCTGACAAACCTCACATATAGTTTCTCATAAGAGAACAAATTTAGAATACAATGAAAACAAAGTTGTAGTTAATAGAAAAAAACACTGAATACTTACAACTTTTCTAGTTCCAAAGAGCTTTTAGATCAAAGAACAGATGTTGTGTCAACTTCATATATATTCTTTAAATGTTTCAAGTATACTCTATCCATCATATAAAAAACAAAGATTTCTGTTCAAATGCACACAGTTCTATTCTTGTTTTCCTAAAATAGTTGAGTTGTTAGGTAATGAAATTACTATATACTTCAAAATAGAACCAAGACGTAGACCTATGATGTTTACTATTGTAAAGAAGCAATAAAGGCATATCGAACCATACATTGAGATTTTTCCGACACCTTATTGTGAGTTCTATGTCAAGCTTTGTCGAAAAATTTTCGGCATAATTTCAATGTAGTTAGAATGTAACATACGACGACATTGCTTTCATCGATAATGTAGACCTTCGCTGTGCTGATAATAATTGCAAGCAGATCACTGAAGCAGCATGTGGAAGCTGTCTGATACACGCTACGGAGTGAGCTTAGGAGTGGGTCACTCTTCTCATTATTAGAAGAAGAAAAGCAATCATATCTTTGCCTTTCTATTTATTACCAGCAGATCCAGCAGTCTGATATCTTCCCTACAACTAATAGTAGATGTCTGTCTGAACAGAAAGCTTGCATAACGCAGAGTTTTTGCGCTTAGTCGCTATAACTTCCAATTCACACTGCGGAGCACTGTGTCCTATGCTTTGAAGTGAACGAAAATGATAGCTTGTGCACTCTTGTTTGCCATATTTAACTGCAGATCAGTTCATGCGTGTTTCAACAGCACTAACAACCATGTTGATACCTAAACACACACAAAGTAGCAACTTTTAGAAGATCATTTTCATGTTCGAGTGAAACTTTATAAATTGATAGAAATCTGAAAATAGAATGGGACTTGGCTTTGTTGCTTTTAGTGTCCATTTGATGTTGCAGTTGAATAAGATTGTTAACAAAAAATGTATGTCTATTTTATATTATCTTACAAAAGATGATCTCATTATTATCTTGATGCTATTAATATAGAAGTTTGTCTCGGACACTATATGTCTTGAGATACTTTCTTCTGAGCTTAAGTTTGCTTACATACCGACATAGAGGACATTCAACCGATTCTTGATTGTTTGTTATTCATTTTAACAGAATTATGTAATATACAAGAGGTGATCAAGTGTCTTCGTATTGAATATGTCGATATCTCACCGACTATTTCTAATAAAGTAGAAAAAAAAAGAGAACATTTAAAAGAAATGAGCAAAAGAGACGTTTAACTTTTTTCAGATGTAAAATGCTAGCATATGTCTCCGCAAGTGTCGAAAGTTGTTGAGGTGGCATTTCTAAAGAGAGAACTGAAATTCAAACTTGCGGATTCAAGGTTTAGCTTATTGAAAAGGCTTCGGAAATACCAAAGTTCTATTGGAATTTTATGAACTTCTTCCTACTCTACATATAATATGTCGAATTTAGTTATGGTTTGACTGTGCTATTGATTGAAGGGACTTAAATCGACAACCCGAATTCTAACGGTAGTCGACCTCTGCTGAAGCTGTTAGGTGATCGTGCAAACCTTCTCTTAATCGATACTCAAGAAACTCTAATTACTGTATATCATAGTCGTTCGTTGTTAAAAATTCTATATCGTGATCTTTTTTCTATAGTACAAAATCATAGATCACAGATTTTATTGAAATTCCTTAATATAAATCGACATACAATATGAGTAATCACAGCTGCTAAATGTAGCCTCGCATCTGATTCAAAATGAAAACTGTAGAACGATCATGATCTTATTTTAAAAGTTATTTTTCAATATAAATCCTTATTTGCTGAATTCGACCTATACCTGTCGAATAGTTTGCACACACACTTTAAAAAACCCAGAGCACAATTGGCCTACCCTTGAAAAAGTTTTGATTCATTCTTCTTTCGATTATTCACTCTATAGCAACGCTCTCCGCACTTTTTCCACACAGACACTCACAGTACTACATCTCTACAACAATCAAGTCGACGACAAAGAAGCATCACATTTGGCTGATGCATTAAGAAATAATACGGTGATTGTTATTCTCTATCTATCTCTCTAATAGCCCTATTTGAAGTTTTTCACATAGACACTCATCACACTAGATCTCAGCGTCAATAAAATTGAAGCTCTTGGAGCACAACATCTAGCTGACGCATTACAATATAACACGGTGACTATGATTCTCTATTCATCTCTCTCATAGTTCTGCTCGTACTTTTCATACAGATGCTCACCACATTGTGTCTCTCATCCAATCGGATCGGGGCTGTTGGAGCACAGCATATGGCTGATGCATTAAGAAAAAACACAGTAACTCTCATTCTCTTTACAGTTCTCTCGTATCCCCATCTGTACTTTTTCATACAGGCACTCACGACACTAGACCTCGGATACAATCAAATTGGAAACACAGGAGCACAACATCTGGCTGATGCATTGCAATATAACATGGTGGCCATCATTCTTTATTTAAATATCTCTCATATTCTCGTCTCCACTTTTTCACACAGACGCTCACAACACTACATCTGTACAAAAACCAAATGGGAGACACAGGAGCACAACATCTAGCTGATGCATTACGAAATAACACAGTGATCCTCATTCTTTATTCATCATTCTCATTTCAAAATCTGCACTTTTTCACACAGACACTCACGACACTAGACCTCGGATACAATCAAATTGGAGCTCTCGGAGCACAACATCTGGCTGATGCATTACGAAAGAACACAGTGACCCTCATACTCTGTTTATCTCTCTCATATTTCCATCTACACTTATCACACAGACACTCACCACACTAAATCTCAGAGTCAATCAAATCGGAGACACAGGAGCACAACATCTAGCTGATACGTTACGAAATAACATGGTAACCGGCATTTTCCATTCATCTGTTGTATCTACACCTGCAATTTTACACACAGACACTTATTTCGCTAGATATCAGGTTCAATCAAATCGGAAACACAGGAGCACAACATCTGGCTGATGCATTATCGAATAACACGGTGACTCATTCTCTATTCATCTCTCTCATGTTCTCATCTGCATTTTTCTATACAGACACTCACCACATTAGATTTCGCATACAATAAAATTGGAAAGAAGCTTGAAACTGTTTTGAAGGAAGCGATTGAGCAGAACCAACAACTGAAACAATTGTGAACATTAGTGTCAACAATAGTTTATTGGAAACTGAAGCTTTTGATTGAATGTGTCACTATTCTGTTTTAAGTTTTTACTTTGGAAAGAAAAATAAAGATTTTTAGTTATCAATATAAAATGTTTAATAATGAAGATATTGCGTTCGTATTCTTATAACGAAAACATGAAGACATCGTACTGTCTTTTATTGAGTCATATTACATATGTCATTTTAATAAAAAGAGCTAGCGCCCGATGTTTTTCTTGATAATTATTTGATTTGGATATTTGTTGAAAGAGTTTCAACCGATTTGAAATGAAGGAAACGTTTATTATCCACATGTCATCGTCATTGTTTATCAATGGTTCACTATCAAAAGATCAACAATTGAAAGAAGCTTTTCCTTTTAATGAAAGAATCTAATTTTTTCTGTGATTAATAACTGTAAGGATCAGTTGAAAAAATCCATGAGACAGATGTCCTATGCAATTATCGGAATCATTATATGTGGGATTCTGTTGTCTTCGCTAACACATTCCCTTTTGGAATGGTCGAATAAAGTGAACTGTGCAAATGTGAAAAGACACTGTTTTAAAATTAGTTGATTTTTGTGATGGCATACTGTTTGCCACTAAAATCGATTACGAAATACTATAAATTCGTTGTCTAATGACATTCAATTCAGCGAACAATGGAATATATAGATTGAATAGTTATTATTAATGGCAATGAATTCCATGTTTGGATCATTAGACATGTACCTCCGTGAAATCCGCATTTTGTCGTGCGTAATGTCCTCGATACTAATGTAACAAAGTTTTTCCTCCAAAGAAATGACACATGTATGTTCTTGCAATAGGCCAGTTTCTCGTTGGCTTATCTTGAAAGTGTGGGTGTGGGTGTGGGTATGGGTGAGGAGAGTGGGTGTGGATGGAGAGATAATCAGTTCCCACACCGACACCCACACCCACCCACGCCCACCCACGCCCACACCCACACACCCACACCCACACCCACATATTACGAATTTCAAAGTAAAAGCTAGTTTAATTTTTTCTACTTCCTTTTGCTTTGCGATATCTTTTCAGGTATGCTTTTTTTTTTATTTCGTGCGCAAGACTCACATTGCGCAAATCACTGAAGCATATCATTTTGTGCACACGTATCGTGATATGCAATTTTCTGTACACATCTTGTGTAGGCTTGTTCGTGATAGAGTATGTAGTAAAAAAATTTAAAAAAAGAAAGAAAACTAGGCAAAATAACGTATGGTAAGAAACGAATAAGGGTGGGTGTGGGTGTGGGTGTGGGGTGTGGGTGTGGGTGTGAGTTTGGGTGTGGATGTGGGTGCAATTGAGTCTCGATTGTCTCCATACCCACATCCTCACCCACCCACACCCACATTCACACACCCACCCACACCCACGCCCACACCCACACCCACATCCACACCCACACCCCACACCGACACCCACACCCTAAAAAAAGTGTCATTTGATCAAGTCGTAAGTTTGGAAAATAATCAATATCAACGTTTCTGAGCTTAACAATATATATAATACGACAAACTAAAAAGAAAAATAACACACGAATAGCAACAAAACAAACAACAAATAGAGCTTAAGTAAAAAAAAAATTTTTCTGTTCGAAATGCAGAAATAAGTAAAAGAGACCTTTTCTCTGGTGATCGATCATCTTGGAAAACAACTACCATTTGCCAGAAAATTTTCATATTAAATATTCTCTATTAGTATAATTATTATATCTTTGTTTACTATTCATTTCTCCAAAAGCAAAAAGAAAACCCTTCCTTGAAACACAAAAACATGCAATCTCATGTGAAGCATATTCTTTTTTTCATATTCTCTCACAGATCGATATTTACTTGGAGAGAGATGCACTGAAAGAAAAGAACGGAAAAAGAGAAAAAGAATAGCGTACATTTTATGACACATAAAAGTAAATACAACGGAAGTATGACGCAATAACGTGTAAAAGTGCATCAGCAACTATTTAGAAATGTATCATAGCCAATGTTCATGAAGATTTTGAGACGAAAGATTAGACATCAGTTTCACATGTCAGCTTTGAACGATCTGCACTAACAAGCTTTTTCCTTTCGATTATTCTAATCAATATTATCTACACATTATATGACGCATACAGCAATAACAAAAAAAAGAACATTCGAGCCATGTGATTTTATTGCGTACTTTACCTTCAGAGCTTGAAGAAAAAAATAACTCAATTTATGTAATTTGATTCAAGTTGGAAAACAAAAATTGTTTGAGATTGATCTAGTACTTTCCATTACATGGACTATGACTAATGCAAGCACTGTTTGAACCACCATTAAATAAATGCACTTCCTAGATTGTTATGTAACGCTGATAGCATCATGTGTTTATTATTGCGCATAAAGTTCTCTTGATTTGCATTATACATCATGTTTACCATATATATATACATCATATTGAATTCGGAACAGTCATTGAGGTTGTAAAGGCGTCAAATTTTTTGACAAAGTTATAACTTCGACATTGGCTTTTTTTGAACTTATTATTAATATGGTAAGCAATGGATAATTTATCAATTGATGATTCCATTACTCTAGTCTAAGATCGATATTAATTTTTTTTTCTGGTAAATATATATGTAGTCGGAAATGATATAGATGAAATTATCATCTAATAGCAGGCAGACTATAGATGATCAATGAAAATTGATTTTATAGTCCAAGTTTGAACAAATGAATTATTGTCTATTCCAAAATATAGTATATGCTCCGCTGTTTTTTGAACTATTCGCGAGTTTTTCTCATTTGGTATAGCAAGCCGAGAGATGTCTATCTGTATATAAGTTGTTATGGTCGAAGAATGTTTTCGTGAGACTTTTCAAACTGATACCTTATTTGTTGTCGTTTTTTTCATTAGTTTTTACAGCGATCTACACTGACACTACATGAAGTAATAGCTTGAAAAGTTCTATATCCATCATTAAATTTTAAGATTTAGATATTGCTTATTTGAGAATTAAGTTCAAGACAAGACAACGAAGAAGAGTCCTGAAAATTTCATGATGAACATAAGACTTCTCAAGCTACTTTTTTGGCATAGTTTGAATGCAGGTCGCTGTTTAAAAAAAATAATGAAAAAACGATAATAAATAAGGTATCAATTTGGATAGTCTCACGAAAAAATTCTTCGACCATAACAAATTTTATATAGATAGACATCTCTCGGCTTGCTATATCAGATGAGAAATACTTGGGAATTATTCAAAAAAAAAGTTGATTACCTTATATTTTGAGATGAAGAATATATCTATATCTTCTTATATCTTTGTTCATTATGCAAAACAATTAAAATAAATTTGTCTATCGTAATATAATCATTTTGACACTGTTCTCTTAAAAGATTAAATCTTGAATTGGAAATCATATGAACAGTTAGAGCGAAGGTGAGATCAAACTGACTAATAACATGATCACAATACCTAGATTTTACGAAAAATTGTCTTTGAATAAATTAACAAACTAAAAATTGTTTCGAGATACACTCTCGAATTATCATTAGACATTGAGAAAAAAAAGTAAATGTTTCTTCGTTTAAAAAATGTATCTATAAAATGCATAAAAATTAATTATTGTTTACACGAAAATTCGAAAAAGTTTAGTCATTTATTTTGATTTTGTTGTTAGATTTCAAACATTTCACTTTTTTTTTGTTAACTCTTAAATATCTGATTTTTGAACACTTTAGGTAGGAAGAAGAGAACTCTACTTCAAATCATGTGATCATGGGAGGGTACTACCGAAATATCATGTTTGATCATATAAGAAGATAGTTCAAAATGATTAAAAAAATAATTAGGTGATTTTCGAAGAGTTTCTAAATACTGATAGTATATCATTTACAATTTTTTATATCAGAAATAATTAGATTTCGTCAAGAAAAGCTTTTGCATGATTTTTTTTATTTTTGTTTTAAGAAAACAATCTGGTACTGTTGTCGAATAAAGTTTATTGTCATTTAAATATTAAACTAATATTCGAAACTCGAATTTTAAGAAATGTTTTCTATTCTTAAATTTCTCATCGATCAAATCAAATAGAGATAAAGAAAATTCAAAATAAAATAATAGAAATTTTTTTTTCTAATAATTTATAAATTTTATTTATTATAAAATAGCAACAAGTTTTGTTTCGATTATACATGATTTGAGTAAAATAGTTAATTAATAAATTATTTATTGATTAACTAAGAATAATTATTGTATTATTTTATTTAGAATCGATGAATTTCCTGTAATTATTGTTCAATCTACAAAACTTGGGAAATATATTCTGGTGAGAATTAGAAGGTACTTTTTACTTGGAAAAAGAAAAGAATTAAAGTATTGATTCCTCATTTTATCAAACATAATGTAAGTTATTATTTTCTATCCAACTGAATCAATGATTATAACAATCTTCTTCAATAGCTTGAAAAGGCAAAGATCCAGACAACTGAAGTTTGTTTACAGTGTTGTACAGAAATAGTTAATCGATCAAGAAAATATAATGATAATCGAATTTTGTTTCTGTTGAAAAAAAAAGTTTATCATTTTTATGCATATATTATCATCGATTAAGACAAAGACTACTTGAATCATATATACTTAAATCTTTGACAGAATATTAATTATGTTATGTTTGAAATCCGGGATGATCAAGTATTCATGTAAGTGAACTCAACATTAGAATGTATTGGCATTAATTATCGCATATTTCTATTTTCCCAGATTCCTGGAACTGATAAATTGATCTCATTAAACAATTATTTTCTTTTAACATTAAATTAATATTTACATGTGACTGTCATTCTATTCTCTAGATGTTCACTTGTTTATTATTCGTACAATATCGAAGAACTGAAAAATAGGAATTCCGTTCTAAACAGTCGATGAATTTTCAACCGATCTATGAAAATTTCTGAATAAGTCAATGACTGATTGTCAGTATTTTCACAGTTCTGCCCAAAGATTAGTTCGATACCAAAACAACACGAACTGATTTCATCTTTGATTGCGACGTGCATAATTGTCAAAGTACTGCAACGTCTCTAAAAAGGTTTTCACAACTACACATTTCTCAATTGATATGAACTTGAGGGCAAAACATATTCTGCATACTGTGTTCCATTTTGACAACTATAAGACTGTGAGAGAATCGATAATGAGTTCCTATTTCTCAGTTCTCGAATGTTCTCCAAAAATGAAATTCTCAGATTTATCAAGCTGCTTTCTTAAAATAATTAAAATTACTGATTTTTACATTAACGTTGCGTGGAAGAAACAGTTACCCAAGATGGTAGTTTTATTTTCCACGCACCAAGGACGATGATACAACAAAGAAAGATCAATGATTAATTTTTGCATCATTTTCATATCTTCGCATCATCTCATGTGCCATGAGTATCGAAAAGAAATATGTAGAAGAGTTGATGTAGTAGTTCGATGTAATGCGAACTAGACTTATTCATTTATATTCGACAATTATATGAAGATGTATACAAATCGTACGATCGTAACTTTATTAGATCTCTGCATAACACAGGACCTAAAGTTAAAATAATACAGTTCCTACCAGAGATGGACAAAGTTGCATCGTGCCTCCCCGCGCCGTTGCTCACGCCTACGCTACACTAGTCTGAGCTTCGATGAGCGCATGCTTAGAGCATCCCAGTATTCGGTGGAGTTTGAGAAACTGATTGGTAGAGCAAAGAGAAAGAGAGATGTGCGTAGCGCCTAGGCGCGAGCAGTGGCGCGGGGAAGCGCGGTGCGATTTTGTTCATCTCTGGTTCCTACTTTTCTATTTTTCATGTACTTTAACATCATAAAGTCAAGCGTTTTCCTTTTGATGCCATTGCAAATGAAAAAAGAACATAAAAATAATATTCTCGAATGTTTCCAATGCATCATCAGTATTAGAAAAGTAAAACAACACTATGTATAATTCTGAACAAAGATAGTTCATTCTCTCTCGTTGCACGCTAGTGATAAGTCACATATTATTTTCTGTCCTTCCTTTATGTTTTCCTCGTTACCCATTCACAGATGCACTTTCTTGTGCTCAATATGGCGATACTCACTTTTCTCTCGATCCAAATTGCCCAGTAGTGAAGCAATATAAAAAGCATCTTAAAGCTATAATCGATCACGCATTGATAACTGCTACTATCAAAAGAACATCACCTGGTAAAATAATCCATCCATTCCAACGAAATGCTAGTCATTTTCTCGAACTTATTCATCCATAAGTAGGTGGTCGCCTGGCTTGGCAAAGCACAGTACCTGAAGTTAAATATTCAAATCTTGAAAAGAAGTAAGTGAACTAATAATAGCAATTAAGATTTTGTCGGATACAATGGTTCGAATCGAGAAAAACCTTCACGAAATGAGTAAGCGTATCGAACAACAAGATATTCGCGTTATGCTCAATAGCATAACTGCACTCATCGACACGCTACAGCTTGTATTCAGACTGATACAGGTTAACAACTCCGAAACAATCAAACTAAACAAGAACGTTATAAAAACGATTGATGATCTTGAAAAATGGAAACAAAAACTTCATCAAGACAAAAGCAACATTTCCATCTCACCCTAACAACCAACCAACACAATCAACAACATCAACATCTTCATTGAACAAATACAAGTTGGTAAAAATCGTTCAACAAACTCTCCCGATCAGGATGCCTCACTCATCTTCCCTTCTTAATGTTAATGCTCCTCCCTTTCTTTCTTCCTTCTCCTTCTCCTCCTTTAGAAAGACTTAAAAGCTAAAATTTTCCCATAAAGATGCAGAAACGGATTATTCCAATTTTAGACGAATGGTACTCCAACTCCACAATAGACAAAGTATTATCTGATTGAGAGACTAATAAGTGTCCTTTATCTACTCAATTTATTCCACTGACTGTTCTCACATATAGTGTGCAGGAATAGAATACTCGGGCACTTGAAGCAATGGCCTTAATTTTTAAAGTACATAGTTGAGTGTGTGTGTTTTGACGGAAGTAAGTGAATTATGGAATAGTTTTAAAGTTCCCCATTTTACATTTTTTCATCAATAGGGAACAAATCATAGTGGTGGAGTGACAATAGCAATATGAAAACACTTAAGAGTTACAAGGATTGATGTGTGGGCGTGGATGTGAGTGTTAGTGTTTCGTTAAGCAACACCCACATTCAACTGTTACAACTGAAACGGAGTTGGATGCAACATCTGTAGGAGAAATAACTAAACTTATTGAGAAGATGGAAAGAAAAAAATCATCAGACTACGATCAAGTATCCAACTGTATTATCAAGCTTCTCCCTTCCATTTACATTAAGTGTCTGGTAAACTGTTTGAACATCTGATTGAAAGAATGCAGATACCCATAGTTTTGAAAAACGGCTAAAATTATCACTCTAAATAAACTTAAAGTTGGTATTCCTGGATGTAAGCAAACCAGACCTATCTCCCTTTTAGCTATACACTTCAAACTTTTCGAAAAAGTTCTTCTCGGCAGAGTTAGAAAATGAGCTCAAAGTAACCATTTCGTACCTCCAGAACAATCAGGATTCAGAACTAACTGCTTGTTCCCTACCAGCGTGTTATCCATATATCAAGAAGCCAAAAATAGCTTAGCTGCTAACGCCCCTACACTTGTCATATACGGCGACTACGAAAAAGCGTTTGACCTTGTATGGCATACTGGACTCTTGGTAAAACTCTGCCCAAAGAGGTTCTGAGAAGATGCTTTTTGCTTATTCGTCTTCCTATTTTGCATAGATTTTTCCCTTCTTTCCTTTTCTTCCCAAAACACAGAAAGAAGCACTTACGTTAGCAGAAAGTTTAGAGTAGCCATTCGTCTAATGCATCGCGCTCCCTACGTCAATGCGGCAAATCTTTTTCTTTTATTTACTCATGAAGACCCATTCAAAAAGTTTAAATAATCTGTACTCATCGGATTAAAGCTCCTCACTGTTTTTAGAAGATGTCTTTTTTTTGGAATAAATTTCATAAACAGGCCAATGGCCAGGTTGATCACTTTTTTTCAATGAAGAAGATCAAGAGATTAAAGGCCAAACACCATTCACTACTCCTAGCCTGGGCAGATTTCGTTAATTAACACTATTGAATCACAATTTTTTCCATAGTAGTATTCTCTCAGAACCAGCCGAACTCCAAAGTTTAGAAGAGATGTGCATCTGGGACTCTCCTAGTCCACTCAGTGTGATTCATCTTTTTGCTATCTCTCTGTTCATTATTAATTCTTTCCTCTCTCTGTCTTTCTTTCTTTTCCTCCTTATTATATCTTTGATTTATCATTTTGTTCCTGCAAGAACTTACGAATGTTACAATAAAAAGAGCATAAACCAACAAAAAAAACACAGACAGCTGTGTCATCGTATATACGATAGGGTTTAGAAAAGTTCAATCAATCAATAGAAGTTTAAAAAAGAAATTGTCGAACGATGTTTTCCATGGGAAAATATTTCATTGCACTGCTATATTCAATCCTCGTTGGAAATTCCGAATAGTGATATTTTCACACTTCTGAATGACTCAAATTGCAATTTTATTGACTAACTCATAAGAGTTGCAGTGGAAAATCGTTCAATTTCTGAAAATTCGTTCCTTCTCTGAGGAAATCTGTAAAAGCCATAGACAGCACGTTTCCATTGATAGGCGATGATGAAGAAAACATGTACAAAGAGTGCTGCAACAAAGTACCAGAGTCTAGTGAAAAATATCTAAAATCCGCAATTATGTTGATAAACGACACTATCGAAATAACTACGAAACTAATATATACAAGGTGTTTCATAATAACTGACGATAAATTGTTAATGATAGCTTCTCTACTTTTTTTTTGACTTAAAGAGCTGAAACATTCAGAAATAGCAGGCCTTGATTAGATATATGTGCGATAAACATTTCAGCTCTTTATGTCAAAAAAAGTATAGAAACTATTGTTAACAATTTATCGTCAGTTATTATGAAACACCCTTTATGATCACTAATTGTCACATCCCAACGTGGTTCACATTAACGAAAAATCGTCTATGATACTTTCGTATGATGGCACTAGTTCTGAGAAGAAACATACGACGAAGATTATCATTATGTAATACTCTTCATGTTGGATGTATCATTATGATTAATTGTGATCCACCTGCATCAATGTTGTTATAGGAATCTGATAGTTCCAGGTAAAGACATTTGCTCGTTGGTGCAGGTATGGATCTGAGTTAGTACGGATGTAGGGTTTCTTCCCATCTGCACAGATAACGATATCCACACCTACACTACTGAGAAAGTGCACCTACGAGCAACTATATCCTAGATCCGTTGTTATCTGTATACAGAGCATTTATGCAGCGAGCTTTAATAAAAAAAGCGGTCGATCAGTTTCACAGGCAATGCCCTCTGAACTTTCCTGAAACAATTAGTTTGCTATATTAAGAGTCATCATCCTCCACTTACAATAGATTTATCACTTAAAATGATCTATTTGACCTGAAACTTTCAGAAATGAGCGGTTTTAGTGATAAATACTTCCAGTAAAAGTTTCAGCCCAATCTGTAAAACTAGATCGAAGTTACAGCTTATTGATGACCTCCTAAAAAATCACTATAAATTCATCACTACAAGAAGTATAGAGCTTGAGATGTTTTCAAACTAAAGGCAATGCCTCTATGCAATTGCTGAAATTGATTTTCGTTTATTTTTTTATAACCATTTAGTACATATGATGTTAAAATAAGTAAAAAAATAGTGACTTCACAACGCTAAAAGTCGCTTTTCTAAATAGAAAAATCAACCATGAAAAAATTGCTTGAACAAAAGTTTACTCTCATTTAGAACTTTTAAAACAAAAAAAATATTGACAATTTGTGGAACTATATGAGAAGAATTTCAGTTATTCTGATTGAAAACCATGTTTTGAGAACAACGAATAATAAGTTAGCCATGAATTTTTTCATTCAAATCCAGAACGAAAACATATTCAAATGGCTTATTCATACTATATATCTAAGTGAAATTTTTTCAGGCATGTTATATATAGCGTAAGCTAGTACCGTCTATCTTGCTTAAATTAACAAAACTGAATAATTTTTCTAAAAAACTGCGAAAATTTCTCGTAAAGCACGATAGTAGGATCGAAGTTTGTCAAAACGTGACCATTTTGTTAAGAGTCATATATATTCTGATAGACGAAATTTTGCCACACGTTCCTATTTAAAAAAAAACTTAACTTCGATTTGCTTTTTCCGAAAAATTGAGTTTCCTAAATGAGACTCTTATTAAAGGAAGGAATTTTCCCATGTTCTTCTTTCCTTTCTGTCAACGATTCTAGTGGAGTACATAAAGATTATTTCTGCTGCATATGCATTTTGATTACTGATTCTATTTCTCGTCTATATTTTCTTTTCCAACATATTTCTGGGTTTTTCCAACTAGGCCTCAGAAAAAAAAGAGTCGACATTGAAATAAACCAACAGACTAATCATTCTTTGAAAAAAAAGTTGGAAGAAACTGCCAATACATCAATGTAGAACTCAAGTGACATTAGGAAGAGGCTTTGAAATAACTGTTTCGATGCTCAAATACTTTTTATCAATGATGATTCATTTTGTAATCAAAATTTTCACCAACATACCCACCATGAACTAAAGATTGATCTAGTAGTAGTGAGAAAATTTATTTCTAGGGATGTCACAATACCAATACGGTATTTCCGTATTCGTATGTGTAGGTATCGATATCGGTGAGTATCGGTATTGGCATTGGTGAAGGGTTTACAGCTCATGTTCACGCCTAAATGAGCACTCAGGTGCATGAACTTTTCTGCTGTTTCACATAGGGAAAGTAAGTTATAGTTACTCAACAATTACCTCACCAGCTAATTGTTAAGTAACTGTAACTTGCTTCCTCTATGCGAGACATATCAGAAACACTCACGTTTAATTGAGCGCTCATTTAAGTGTCTGCATGAACTGGTAACCCCTAATTAATACCAATACTGGCCAATATATGATGGTATTGATAATATTAATATGGTTAGATCTCTAATCTATTTCGAACTGCTAAATAGTTATCATTTTGAACAATTGAAATCTTTATTGTATTTTAATACTAATTTTTTTGAATTCTAGATATATTGATCTTCGTATCTTTTCATTTCAAAGCATTATTTGTATCTATTCACTTTTTAAAAAAGCAAGCTAGCTTCATTCGTTTTGACAGTTTCCGAAACTTTCATCTACAGAGAAAGCGATAAAAAAAACAGAGATAAAAAGCAATTGATTTTATTTCTAACTAACATTGAACATTCGTTTTATATTGCTTAAATTAAAATAATGGTAGGAATCGATGCAAAAAATAAACATATTCTTGATAGAAAGTATATTTGTCCCATATGTACATTGATACTACGAGATCCTGTACAATTAAGTAAATGTGGTCATCGACAGTGTCAATCGTGTTTCGATGCTCAACATGAGTAAGTTTCATAATCAAATTTTAGTTTTATTCTTCATTATTCTTTTTCAAGAATAACAATTAAATGTCGACAATGCCAATCTGAAACATCACGAACCGAAGTAACATATCTCTTCAGAATTAAAGAGAAAATAAATTTGATTTTTTTTTTAGATACTTCTTGATCGAGGTTTTAAAAATGATATGAAATTAATACATATTGATTGTTCTTTTTGTGAATGGACTGGTATCTTAAATAATTATCAAGTAATTTATTTTAGATTAAATTTATTTATGAATACTCTATTTTTTTTGCTTTCAAAGAAACATCTTGATGAACATCATTCAAACTTGAAATGCAAATATTGTGGCAAAGAATTCAACTCAGTTAACAAATGCAATGAACATAAAATCTCTGAATGTGAGAAACTGATTGTCGATTGTATATTGAAAGATTTTGGTTGTAATGAACAAGTATGAATATTTTCTAGATGAAATTGAAATCTTAAAATTCTTTTTCTTGAGATTATCCGTGTCAAAATGAAAGATCATTATTTAACTGAAAAGCATCAACATGCTATAATGAAACTTGTTCGTCAAATATTATTGCAATTAAGTGGTAGACAGGTAGATAATGATCTTTCTCAAATAACAACAGCAGGAACTTGTAATCTAGTCACAGCTGAATTACAAGAAATTTATGAAATGCTCAACATATTGTCAGGTGGTATTGAAACATTGAATAATGACCAACAGCGTCTAAGTAATGAATCACTTCAAATTCAAGTAACAATTCCAACATTAACAGAAGAATTATCAAAAGTTAAATTATCGAATGAAGAATCAAATGCTTTCCTCGAAGGAGTGAAATATAATCAACACATTCTCAATCAAGATTTAACATCAATCCAAGAAAAAATCAATGATTTCCAATACGTTTCATATGATGGAACATTATTATGGAAAATTACAAATTTTCAAGAGAAAATGAGTAAGTTGAACAATTACTCTTATGATGAGTCATAAAAAACCGAATATTCTTTCAAAGTGATAATCCTATAATAGATGTTACTCGGTTCCTATAACATCGACAAATTATCCAACGTAATATATAATTACTCTCGAATCAATAATTGACGAAATAAACTGTAAATGATGTCGATTCTTTAAATTTCTTTATACTTCCTTCTGTTCTTGTTCATAGAATTATTTTTTGCTTAATTTCTAGTTGATGCACAATCTGAAAGACAAACATCTATTTATTCGCCTCCATTTTATTCATCTCCAAATGGTTATAAAATGAGAGCTCGTCTTTATTTAAATGGGGATGGAAATGCTCGCCGTACACATATGTCACTCTTTTTTGTGCTTATGCGAAGTTTCAATGATCCGATGCTCAAATTTCCATTCAACTATAAAGTGACCTTCTGTTTGTATGATCAGACACCTGCACAACGACATACTATTGATTCATTTCGACCAGACATTCGATCGAGTAGTTTTCAACGACCTCGATCGGATATGAATATAGCTAGTGGGATACCAAAATTTTTTCCATTGGAAATAATTCAACAGAAAGGAAATCCTTATGTACGAGATGACACAATGTTCATTAAAGTGATGGTTGATTTTAGTGACATGCCTAAAACGCTTTTACCTTACGCATTGAGTCTCAATCCAGGTTTACCAACTCATATTCAACAAGCGATGATCAAGCAAGAAGTCGAACGAAGATCTCAACAACGGTCTGGAGAGCAGCTGCAGATACGTCCGAAATAGTCTACCATTCAATTTACATAAAAGATTGACTCAATAATCAAGAATAATGAGTGACTCAAAATAAACCAGGATTTTGTATGTTTTCAACAACTTGGTCAGTTTGATTCAAGAAAGTTAGAACGTCTAAAAGTATCAAATTTTCAAGACACATTATTTGGACTTTTCTATACTGTTTTAGACAGGTGAAACGATGTCTTCTATTACAATCTACTCATGTTTCAGCATTTTGAGTTCTGATCTTTCCGACACATTGCAAAAAAATGCTCTTTGATTAATAATCACCAGAATAAAACTAGTGTTTCTTAAAGTACCATTAAATGGCACTATTCATGTTCTTCTGTGACATGAGACTACACACAATATGCTAATATTTCAGAGGCATATTCATGCGATAGTAAATACTCTTGACTTTGAAATAAAAAAGAAATTTTTGAAAAACAGATCATTTTTCGCGGAATTACGAGTATTTTCGTTCAATGGACAAAAACTTGAATTAAAATCAGTTTTTTTTTGAAAAACTACAAAAAGTAAAATATTATCTTGTGCTTTAAGGTTTTGAAAAAAAATTGTTTAACCCATGATTCTATGCTCTTCAAAATGGATGATTCAACATTTTTTATATATTGTCATGAAGTTTTCAAACTCAAACAAATGATTTTTGTCTTTGAAAACTGATACTTTTAGACTAGCATAAAACAGCAATTCTAATAAAAAAAAGCAAAGCTTTGTTCGATCGCATCAAAACTGACGAAGTTATTGAAAGAAATAAAAAATACTTATTTATTATGGTCTATTAATCATATATTTTTTTTTGAATTTGTACCATTTTTACAATCTAATATACGTATAAACCAGATATTACTTAAAGTCATTCTTTTTTGCTTCATAATTATGCAAAGTTTATTGATCCCTTTTATTTGACAAAATCATTTGTTTGTCAAATAACAAGAAAATTTTAATAAAACTGACTTGTTTTTGTTTTACAAGAACTATTATTCTGATAGCTTTTTGGGGTGTGGGTGTGGATGTGTGGGTGTGGGGTGTGGGTGTGTGAGTGTGGGTGTGAGGGTGTGGGTGTGGGATGTGGGTGTGGATGTGGTGGGTGGGTGTGGGTGTGTGAGTGAAGAGAAGATGCACACCCACACCAACCCACACCCACACTAACCCACACCCACACCCACACCCACACTCACACCCACTCACACCCACATCCACACCCACATCCACACTCACCCACACTCACACCCACAAACACACCCACACCGACACCCTCTTTAATAAAGTACACACCCACACTCTCAAAAATATATATGTCATTCATTTTTTCAAATTTATTTCAATACAAGTTACCGTGCCAAACACACTTCTACTGTTTCCTAAGTAGTCAATGATATGAACAGGTACATGAAAAATGCGAAATACTAAAGAAGTAGAAAGATTTCGAAAAATTTCAAGCGACATTCTTCAAGATAGTTCTTCTGTTTTTTTTTTCATTGAATTATGTCGAATATTACACAATCAGTATCATAATCCTTCTACAAAATTAAAATACGATTACGTGAAGAAGAGGAAAATCTTATAAGAAAAATTTCTAATACTACAGAAAAAAGAGGAAGTACGAAAATAAATGGTGCCTTTAAGGCTATTTCTAGTCCACAATTTAATAGTTTATTTCGAAATATCTCTCAATTGATATTTTTTTGACCCTCTCTATGGAAAAGTACAAGTATGGGTCAAAAAATCGATGGAAAGAGATTCCGAAATAAATCTTTGAATTGTCATCAGTAGTTCCTGCTAACTTAATTTTAATACAAAAACACCGAAATATTTTGAAGGCAAAAAAGTGAGCTTAATATTGCCTGTCCTTTAGAAAATCGTGAAAACAGAATTACGTACAATTTTGTGTGTAATTTGTGGCTTCAAATGCCTTTTCACGACTAAAAATTTTTGTTAATTTTTTTCATAAAAAATCTTGATGCCAATAAATTGTAAAAAATAATAATCTACATAAAAAATTGATCCCATATATTTTTCGATACTCATTTTCCATAAAAAATGACATGCCTGTCTACTACCAATCGAATACAAATAGGGTAATAGACACAAGCGATTTATTATAGGACAGCACTTCTATATAAAAAGAAATTCTATTGACTGCAACTCTTGTTCTTCATATATAAATTTCACCCAGCTTTACTCTCTATA
>CAJNOP010000594.1:0-33450 GCA_905250075.1 Rotaria sp. Silwood1 | reverse complement strand
AAAAATGAGGGAGGAGATCCAATTTTTCTGATTGGAAATCATATTCTGAGAGAAACTTTAAAGAAGTTATAGAAGTGGTTTTGTTCTGTCAAATTCAAAAAATTCATATGAAAATGGCATATTTTCAATAAACTTTCTAAAACTATTTTAAGGGGCGTGGGTGGGTGAGGGTGTCGGTGTGGGTTGGGTGTGTGGGTGTGGGTGTGGGGTGTGGGTGGGGGGGGGTGGGGGGGGGGGTGGGTGTGGGTGTGGGGGGGTGTGGGTGTGGGTGCGGGTGTGGATGGGTGTGGATGTGGGTGTGGGTGAGGGTGTGGATGTGGGGTGTGGGTGTGGGTTGGATGTGGGTGTGAGTAAAGCAATTGCATGAAGAGACATCCACACCCAGACCCCACACCCACACCCATACCCACACCCCACCCACACCCACACCCACACCCACCCACACCCTCGTTTCTTGGGAGAATCTGAAGCAAAAATTCGTGCTTTATTTGCCGGCTCCCGACGTGATCAACAGATCTTAGGGGATCGAAGCAAAATTCACATTATTATTTTTGACGAGTTAGATTCTATCTGCAAACGTCGAACACAATGCGATGAATCTACGCACAGTAATGTACAAGACAATGTGACAACTCAACTACTTGCCGAAATCGATGGCCTCACGCCACTTGATAATATTCTAATTATTGGCACAACCAACATGGTGTGATCGATTGAACCAGCACTTTTACGTCCAGGTAGAATTGAGTCGGTGATAGAAGTTCCTTTGCCAGATGCAGATGCTCGTATTCATATATTTGATATTTATACAAAAGAACTATTGGAAAACGGTCTTATGGAATCTGATGTCGACATTGACAAAATTATTCGTGCAACTCACGGTCTTACAGGCGCCCACATTGAAAGACTTATTCGTTTGACTGTAACTAATGCTATGCGACGTGATGTTCTATCACGCGGTAGATTGAATATCAGCGAAGAGGAAAGTGAAAATCTACGAGTGTGCAATATCGATTTCACAAACGCTATTTCAAAAATGCTATACGCCGAACAAAAATAATTCTAGAACAATGTAAAACTACATCAGTTTTATTCTTTCCATCTTTGTATCTTCTAATAGTATAGCGATCTTCAATTTGCATGCATGATCTACTCCTAATCAATGTCCTACCTTCAATAATATCTGAACATATTTTGAATCAGCATAATCTTCTTGCTAATTATTATGTCAATGGAAAAATTCATATTTGCATGGAATGAAAAGAATAATAAGAATAAAAATAGAATAAAAATAATATCAAGTTGCATATTATCTATTGAATGATTAGATTCATCAGATAATTTCGTGATTCTTCGGAGTCTCGTACAATAGCAAGGCAAAAGTCTAAAAACTCTAGCTCTAGTAGAAATTTCTGATCTCTTTCTTATTCCAATTACGAGTTATAATTCACTAAAGTACTCGGAAATGTGTTTTTTTGTCAATGTTGGATGACTCATAAATGATTAAGAACGTATTGATTTGAGTTGAAAATTTTATTTTAAGTAGAAATCATAAAGATATATGTCCAGAAAAAATTTTAGCTGAATTGTTTAGGCCGTTCTAGAAATATAATCTTATCAACACTTTCGTTTGGTCGAAATGCAGGTGTTCAGGACTTTTCGTATAACATCCACAGACAAAACCAATTATTCAATATGTTTCAAAACAATTTACGTTAAAATGCATAAAACTCTTCTCTCAATAACGATTTCTTAAATTGAGTAAAATTTCACGATCACTTGATTGAGAAAGTTTGGTTATAACTTATTATGTAAAGTCATTAATATCAAAAATTCAATTATAAGGCATAAAAATGAGAAAGTAAGCCCTACGCTATTTTTCTTATACTACATTATAAAAATTTGATATTTTGGCGATATACCTAGCTCGACTAGACCTACTTACTGACAAAAACTATGGGTCATCGTGGGTCATCGTAGCTCATCGTAGGTTGAAAAAATCAATGTTTATGGGAAATCTTCCTTATTCTTGCAACCATTTGGGTCATCGTGGATCATTGTGGAATCAGCTCGGCGAGCTCTATCTATCTATGATATCAGTTATTGATTTGGGAGTCATCGTGGATCATCGTGGGTCATCGCGTGTTTTACAAACACCCTATACAGTTTTGTAGAGCTCGACGAGCTCTATCAAATCATGTAAAAATATCCAAGAAAAACATTTTAATCCATTTTTCAATCACTGGCACTTTACTTTTCCACCACAAAAAAAGTATAAAATTTCTGAAAGTTTCTTAAGTTCAATGTTAAAAAGTTTTCAGAAACCTTACTATTTAATATCAATAAACTCCATTTTTGACGAGCTTTCATTTGATATAAAATTCATTATGTCTTCTGTTTGAAATTATAGGGGTACCCCCCTGGCAAAATATTATTTCCCACCTAGTACTGTTCATATCTCAATAAAAATCTGTTGAACAATTCAATTTGATTTTATTTTAATAGAAACTTGACATCACCAATCACTAATGAGACATAATGATGATTAATTATTCTTTCCAATTAAGATTATTGGAATATTTTGTTTTTTTTTTACCGAAAAGTATTTTTCTCATATTTCTACATTTATTTTAAAGAAATAAATTGTTTGACAATGTTTCTCATCACTCGAAAAGTTTTATTTATCAATCGAATCTATTTTTTTTAAAATATATATAAAAACAAATATGAATACGAAACTATGTCAAATAGTTTATAAAAGTTAACAATCGGATTAGATTTTCAATGTTAAAAAGCAGGAAGAGTTTGAAAAAAAAGAGTTTTAAATCAATAAAAGAATTCCTAATCAAACTTGATCGATATATAAAGACAAAGAAAAATTCTTCAATGAAGGTTTATCGAAAATAAAAACGATGAAGAAAATATTTCTAAGGTTGATATTAAATTATTCTAAAATTGTTTTATTCAATAGAGAATATATGGGTAAAATCATTCGTTAGCGACGTGACATCGCAAACTTGGAGTATGCATATCTAGACACTATCAACTGGTTTAGGTGTGATTTTTGAATGTTGTACGAGTCTCTATTTACTCTAGATACTATGAAAAAAACAACACTCTAGAGCTTTGTTCAGAGAAGTTATTAACGAAAAACTAGCGTTAGTGACGTGACACCAAAAAGGACATCAAAAGTCACTTAATATACTTTGGTTTTTAAAAATTTCTAAGTGTTGCACAATTGCCAACAACTTAATACGCGACACTAGACATCACCCCTAAGGCCACCAAATCCCAGTGTAAAATTATTTTGAGCATGTCTAGGTTTTTCAAAAAATAAAATCTATTTGGCGTTAGCGACGTGACTGAGTATGACTGCACTACCGATCAAATGCTCTGGTAACGAACTGAAAAATTCGAAATCGATTCCAAGGGGCTCATATTAATGGTCGGAGGTCCTAGAATAATACTAAGACAAACATTTTCATTTCCGCTCTGTCTAGGGGCTCTGAAAGGTCGATTTTTTGGAAGGAACTTTTTGAAGTCCGATCTCGATGAAAATTTTACCATATATGCGGCTCATATCCTAGAGCCAATCCTGAAATTTTCAATTTTTTTTCTCCTTCGGTTCTCGAGATATTCGATAATTACTTCTTAATTAGTTAATTATTAATTAATTAATTAATAGTCATATGAAAGAGCAGACAATTTTACATAAGCCTATGCAAAAACAATTCACTCAAAACACCTATACTGATAGAGAATTGCCTTCAAATACAACGGGTGAATGTCCCGTTTTCGCTGATTTTACCCATATATGTTAGGAAAATCAAACATCTCGAACGCCTTCATTATCTATCTTCATCGAACTTTATTCAATTTATTTGATAAAATGCTTAAGAATTATTCTATTATTTAGATAATCAACAAAATAGTTTATCAACTTTTCCCTGAGATAAATTAGGTTGAATAAAAAATAAGATTAGGATATTTGGATATTTCATATATTTTATGTTTACTGATAAAGAAATTATTCTATTGAATAAAATCATTTCATTTATATTTAACATAGAAATAAAACAATCTTGAAATGGAATCACTATTCATTATGGAAGTGTTTTTTATTCTGTTCAATTTGAAATTAATTTGATGTTGATCTTAAATGAATAATCATATTTATAAAGATTTATTCTTGAATTAGTTCGAACTGTTTAATGTATCGATTGAATTATTTTCTCAATAAATTAATTCGATAGAAATTAAATAAAATTTCAATAATATTTATTTGAATTAAAAATAATATATTATTATTATTATTAAAGTAAAGATCATTTCGATGAATATTCGAACAATGAGGATGTGGGTGTGGTGTGAGTGTGGGTGGGGTGTCGGTGTGAGGTGGCGAGTGTGGGGTGTGGGTGTGTGGGTGTAGAATCTCTTTAATCACACGCACACTCACACTCATACCCCACACCCACACTCACACCTACCCCACAACCACACTCACACCCACACCCCCACCCGCCCCCCCACCCACACCCACACCCCACACCCCACACTCACCCACACCCTCAGTCCTGCGATGATTATCCTCATTTTTTGCATGAGAGTGTCTCTGTTGTAGATTTACTATCTGAATAAGGAAATTGTTTTAGATGCTAAACTTTTTGGTGTTTTCACAGCTCACTTGAGGCTATATACAAGCAAAGTTTCATTGAAATCGGTGATATCGTCAATTGGGTAAGGATGGTCTTCTCTTTCGTGCAATGATTCATAGGAATTCCCCATGAATATCTAGCGATCCCCTAGGAATCCCTATAAATTCCTAGCAACCCTGTCGGAATTCCATAGGAATCACTAGGAATCCCTAGAAATCCCTTGGAATCTTTATGAATCCTGGCGATCCTCAAGGCATCCCTATGAATCTCCATGAATTCCCTCGGAAGCTCTGAAGAATCCTTTAGAAATCTGTTCGAATTTTACGAATTCGAAGCAATCGCGTCGGAATCCGTCGAAATCCCTAGCAATCCCCCAGAATTCCTAGCGATTTGCAAGGAATCTGTATGAATCCCCTCGGAATTTCTATAAATTCCTAGAAATCTCCGAGAAATCCCTACGACTTCCTAGAAACTTCTTGAAATTCCTACGAATCTCGAGCGATCCGCAATAAATTCTGATGAACCCCTCAAAAGCCCCTGAGAATCCCGTAAAAATCTCTTGGAAATCCGATCAATCTCTAGAGATCCCTAGAAACCCCTTGGAATTCTTTCAAATCGTTATGAATTCCTAGCGATCCCCAACGAATCCCTCATAATCTCGTTGAAATCCTACGAATGCTCTCGGAAGCTCCTCAGAATCCCCTAGAAATCTCTTGGAATTTGTTTGTATCCCTAAGAATTTCTAGGAATTCGCTCAAAATCCTCCAGAAATCCCTAGAAATCTACTGCAATCCTGATGAGTCTCTAGCGATCTTCCCGGAATCCCTATGAGTTTGTAAGAACCCACTCGGAACTCTGACAGCATCCCTTTGGGCCCACTAGAAATCGCTAGAAATCCCTTGGAATTTCTATGAATTTCTAGCAATCCCCTTGTAATCCCTAGGAAACCCTAGGCATCTGTATGAATCCCTTGTAATCCTCTAGGAATCTCTATGAATCTCTGGTATTGAACCTTCAGCTCAAAATCGAGATGGATCTGAATTATTTTATAATTCATTTACGTCATGGACTCGCTTTCGAAGGAAATCTTTGTTCTGCGCCTTTTTTTTACACAGAATACTGTATTTAGTGTTCTCTAGAGAACAGTCTGTTTGTCTGTATGTTGACTTGGTCTCTTACTCACCGTAGGTGGCAACACATCATATGCGTTAATTCACACACTCTCAAGGTAGCTTATATCTTCACTGACAGCTACTAGGTCAATAAGCTTTTATTTCTCTCTCCTCCTATAAGCAAAATAGTGAGTCTTTCCCTGTACGAGAAAAAATCAATTTCTCTTTCTCTTTCCCTACGAGCAAAATAGTGACGTTATCTGTATCCTCTGTGAGAAAAAATAACTTAATAGCTACCTGTAAAAGAAAGCTTGGACTAACATTTTTCAATATTACCCTATGAAGATTTATTCATTTCTGTTGATTTTAATATCAGTGGATAGCTCCGTAAGAAACATTACGTATTGATAGAGATGAGTATCTTCATGGGAACAAGTCAACATGGGGTTCCTAACCTGTCCACATAATTTTTGAGCTTGGTATATTTGAATATAATTGTCATCTACCCTTAAAGGAAAAATGTAAGAAAGAAAGAATTACAATTGACAGTCACAATAAATTTGCAATTTTTCCAAGGATTATTTATCGTTTTTTTATCTATCTATTTCAGCTGGAATCGTTGAAAACAAGTCCAATGAACTTTTCTCAATATCAACACTAGTTTTAACAATATTTCTTAATTTTCTAATGGAATTAAATAATAGTTAATTTTCTACCAGAATTTTAAAAAATATTTTCGTGTATTTCAATTTCCATTCTAAAACGGTTCCGTGAGTTTTGAGTTTTCAATATTGTGTTTGCTACTTTACACTGCCTTCTAGCTTTTACAATCGCTAGTACGAGTTTATCGTATGACTCTTGTATAAGATTGGAAATCTTTTTTTTGTCACTTTCAATTGTAGCATATATATCCTTTATTTTTCTTCTAAGAGTCGATGAAAATTATATCCAATTATACCGATGCGTAGCGTTTTTTACAGGCTATTGACTGATATTAGAATCAAAAGAAATGAATAAATCTTATGAGAACAGTATTGAAAAATGTGAGTCCAAGGTTTTTTGCAAACACGTGTATCTCTTTCCATCTGCAAGAAAAAATAAATGTATCTCTCTCCCTTTATGAGAAAAACAAATTTGTATTTCTCTCTCATCCCGATCTACAAATATATAAAGATGAAACACCACTGTAGGACCATACCATTTACATACTTGCTCATATTTATCTATCACTTTCTCCTTCAAGCGTCGAACAGCAAGAAACGACAATGCAGAAGATCATTCAAACGCTTTATTTGGTCGCCCTTTCGGTGTTGGTAGCCACAATTTACATGGCAGAAGCGGCGGCAATTGAAAGTGATAACGGCAATGACTTTCTCAATCATTTGCGCAACAAACCTACCGTTTGTTCATTTACAACAACAAACTACTTCAAGCACCAAAACACACCTCATCAACCAACACACCACAGTATTTGAACCAATATCTCAGTGTTGTTCATTTACCATTCTACTAACACCTACACCAGAGCTGTAAGGACCTGCCATTCATTAAACGCAGTAACTGAAGGAAATCTTCATATTTACTCATTTGTCCTCTGTTTTTCAATCATGCTAAGACTTCAAATATATGGTTCGAATCGACCAAAATAATTCAAAAGAACCTTCCACCGAATTGTATTCTTCCATCATGTGTTCCTCGACCATATACTCAACTTCAAAAATATGCTTCAAATCGAGTAAAATAGTTGAATAGAATCTTGTTATGAATTATTCTTTCATCATGTGTTCGCCAATCATGAAATGAACTTCAAATATATGTCTTCAATCCAGCAAAACAGTTCAATAGAATCTTATTATGAACTATTCTTCCACTACGTGTTCGTCGATCAAGTAACGAATTTCAAATATATGCTGCAAATCGAACAAAATAGTTGAGAAGAGTCTTCCTATGACTTATTCTTCCATCATGCATTCGCCAATCATGAAAAGAACTTTAAATATATCCCTCCAATCGAGCAAAAATTGTTGAATAGAATCTTCTTATCCATTATTCTTCCATCATGTTTTCCTCGATAATGCAATGAACTTCAACTATATGCTGGAAATCGAGCAAAACAATTGAATAGAATCTTGATACGAATTATTCCTTCATTATGTGTTCGATCATGTAATGAAATTCAAACATATGCTTCTAACCGACTAAAATAATTGAATAGAATCTTCCTACGAAGTATTCATCCATCATGTGTTTGTCCTTCATGCAATGAACTTCAAATATATATTCCAAACGAGCAAAAACAGTTGAATAGAATCCTTGTATGAATTATCCTTCCATCGTGTTTTCGTTGATCATGTAATAAACGTCGAATAATTGCTTCGAATCGAATCAAATAGTTCAATAGAATCTTGTTATGAATTATTCTTCCATCATGTGTTTCCCAATCATGTAATAAATCTCCAATATATATAGCAAATCGAACAAACTATTTAAATAGAATCTTCTTATCACTTACTCTTCCATCATGTTTTCGTCGATCATGTCATGAACTTTAAATATATACTTCGAATCGAGTAAAATAGTTGAATAGAATCTTAGTATGAATTATTGCTCTAACATGTCTTCATCGATCATCTAATGAACTTCAAATATATGCTTCGAATCGAGCAAAGTAGTTGAATAAAATCTTTGTATGAATTATTCTTCCATCATATTTTCGTCGATCATGTAATGAACTTTAAATATATACTTCGAATCGACTAAAATAGTTGAATAGAATTTTGTTATGAATTATTCTTCCATCATGTGTTCATCAATCATCTAATGAACTTCAAATATATGCTTCAAATCGAGCAAAATAGTTGAATACAATCTTAATATGAATTATTCTTTCATTGCGTGTTCGTCAATTATGCAATGAACTTTAAATATATGCTTCTAATCAGCCAAAATAAATGAATAGAATCTTCCTATGACTTATTCTTTCATCATGTTTTCGTCGATCATGTAATGAACTTCGAATATTTGCTTCGAATCGACTAAAATAGTTGAATGGAATCTTAATATGAATTATTCTTTCATCATGTGTTCGTCGATTATGTAATGAACTTTAAATATATGCTTCTAATCCACCAAAATAATTGAATAGGATCTTCCTACGAATTATTCTTCCATCATGCGTTTGTTGATCATCTAATGAGCTTCAAATATATACTTCGAAACGAAAACCATACTTGAATAGAATCTTGACAAGAATTATATTCTTCCATCTTATATTCATCGATCATGTAATGAACTGCAAATATATACTTCTAATCGAGCAAATTAGTTGAATAGAAGCTTCTTATGAATTATTCTTCCATCATGTGTTCGTTGATCATGTAACGAACTTCAAATCTATGCTTCGAATCGAGTAAAATAGTTGAACAGAATCTTCTTATGAGTTGTTCTTCCATCATGTTTTCGTCGATCATGTAATGAACTTTGAATATACACTTCGAATCAAGTAAAATAGTTGAATAGAATCTTAGTATGAATTATTCGTCCATCATCTGTTTATCGACCATGTGATGAACTTCAACTATATGCTCGAAATCGAGCAAAACAATTGAATACAATCTTGATACGAATTATTCTTTAATTATGTGTTCGATCATGTAATGAAATTCAAATAAATTGTTCCAACCGGGCAAAATACTTGAATAGAATTTTGGTCCTGTCAATTATTCTTCCATCATGTATTGGTCTATCATGTAAAGAACTTCAAATATATGCTGCGAATCGAGTAAAATAGTTGAATAGAATCTTAATATGAATTATTCTTTCATCATGATTTCATCCATTATTCAATGAACTTTAAATATATGTTTCAAATCGAAGAAAATAGTTCAATGGAGTCTTCCTATGAATTATTCGTCCATGATGTATTCGCCTGTCATGTAAAGAACTTGCAATATATGCTTTGAATCGAGCTAAATAATTTAATAGAATCTTCAAAAGAATCATATGCTTCCATGGTGTATTCATTGATCATGTAATGAAGTGCAAATATATGCTTCTAATCGAGCAAAATATTTGAATAGAATCTTCCTATGAATTATTCTTCCATCATGATTTCGTCGATTATGTAATGAAATTTAAATATGTGCTTCTAAGCAACCAAAATAATTGAATAGAATCTTCCTATGAGCTATTCTTCCGTCATGTGTTTGTTGATCATGGAATGAACTTCAATTATATGGTCGAAATGGAGCAAAACAATTGAATAGAATCTTGATACGAATTATTCCTTCATTACGTGTTCGATCATGTAATGAAATTCAAATAAATGCTTCTAAGCGGGCGAAATACTTGAGTAGAATCTTATTATGAGCTATTCTTCCACCATGGATTCGTTGATCATGTAACGAACGTCAAATAAATGCTTGGAATCGAGTAAAATAGTTCAATAGAATCTTCTTATGAATTATTTTTCCACCATGTATTCGTCAATAATCTAATGAACTTGAAATATATGCTTCAAATCAAGGAAAATAGTTGAATAGAATTTTGCTATGAATGATTCTTCCATCATGTGTTCGTCAATCATTTATATCACTCCAAATATATGCTTCGAATTGAGTAACGTAGTTGAATAAAATTTTGCTATGAATTATTCTTCCATTATGTATTCGCGGATCATGTAAAGAGCTCGAAATAGATGCTTCGAATCGAGTAAAATAGTTGAATAGAATCTTCAAAAGAATTATATTCTGGCATCGTGCATTCATCGATCATGTAATGAACTGGAAATATAGGCTTGGCATGGAGTGAAATAGTTGAATAGAATCTTAATATTAATTAGTCTTCCATCATGTGTTTGTCGATCATGTAATGAACTTCAAATATATGCTTCGAATCGAATAAGATAGGTGAATAGTATCTTCTTATGGACTATTCTTTCATCATGTATTCGTCAATGATCTGAATGAACTTCAAATATATGCTTCAAATCGATGGAAATAGTTGAATAGAATCTTCTTATGAATTATTGTTCCGTCATGTGTTCGTCAATCATCTAATAACCTAAAATATATGCTTCGAATCGAGTAAAATAGTTGAATAAAAACTTGCTATTAATTATTTTTCCATCATGCATTCATCGATCATGTAATAAACTGCAAATATATGCTTCTAATCGAGGGAAATAGTTGAATGTACCCTTTGTAGGGATTATTCTTCGATCATGTGTTGGTGAATCATCTGATTAATCTCAAATATATGCTTCGAGTCGAGCAAAATAGTTGAATAGAATCCTCTTATGAGTTATTCTTCCATCATGTTTTTGTCGATCACGTAATGAACTTGAAATATATACTTCGAATTGAGTAAAATAATTTCATAGAATCTTGATCGGAATTATATTCTTCCATCATGTGTTGGTCGATCATGTAAAGAACTTCAAATATATGCTTCGAATCGAGCAAAGTAGTTGAATAGAATCTTTGTATGAATGATTGTTCGATCATGTGTTCATCGATCGTTAATGAACTTTAAATATATGCTTCTAATCGACGAAAATAATTGAATAGAATCGTCTTATGAACTATTCATTTGTTAGTTGGTCGTCGAAGATAGCTTCAAGTGCATTCATCATATCCTCGAAGTGCCAAGAATATTTGAATAGTCTTGTGGCAAATAAGGCAGGTATGTTGTGTCAATATATTTTTTCGATGACAATTCATTAAGAGAATGTCGCCGATGTTTTACTCATCATTCGTACATTCTTCTTTGAGATTATCATTTCAAGTACTTTATAGTACTGAACTAATACGCTATTTTTTTCTTTGTAGGAAATATGACACACATCTACACCGAAACGCCACTTTCTCATCATATTATTCCCATTATGGAACATTATCCGTTCGTTAGTTTTTTTTTCTAATATTCTCACCTGGTTTACTTTTTTCTCTCATATTGTCAGCTACTTTTCGAGGTGGCGGCAAGTTCTTATCTTCTGAAAGTTCAAACAAATCGATCACGAATAATTGCATGGAAATTCATTTTGTAAAGATAAACATATAGGCTCAGGAAGTAGATATCTACTGTTGGATTTGGTTAGGAAATTCATTTGTATGCATATGTATCAATGATAAATTTCAGTTTGGTCTAATTTAATTTGCTTATCCTATTGCAAAATACTGAGATGGTGTGATGGTACACTATAGACATCAATTGATTGCTACTATGTAATAATTGTTTAGGAAAAATGAAAACATGTAACACTATTTTGTCACAATTTTTATTATTACAAGAATCTGTGAGACATGTTGCTCATATGAGTCAAAGATAACCATGTGCATCTATAAAGAAAATGTTTATTCTTGTCATTGGTCTCAGCGTCTTTCATATATCACGTATTTTTTTTCATTTTTTTCACGGAACTAAGAAAGGGTGTGGCTGTGGGTGGGGTGTGGGGTGTGAGGTGTACGTGTCGGTATGGGTGGGGCGCGGGTGTGGGTGTGGTGTGCATGAGAACAGTACTCGCACCCACACCCTCATTTTTGTATTTATCTTAAAAGGGATGTTCACATATATGCATTAGCATTTTTATTTATTCGAAGACATTGATTCTGTGTTAATATTTCTAACTTTTCAGAGGTTAAACAGGAGATGTTTGCAGGACTGTTCGGATCGCACATCAATTTTCTATTTTGAATAGACATCTTTAATCAACATTCTTACTATAATAATCATCGAATTAGTTGACAAATATGTATGTATCTACGAAAGATCTAAGATTGACTTTATGTGTAATGGGGAGTCTCGAGACTTTGGCAAAAGCATTATATCATGGAATGATTATACTATATTAACAAATCCCCTAATAGTTAGCAGTGGTTTGCAATTTTTGCATTTAAGAATTTGGTTGAAAATGAACAATTCAGTGAATAAACATAAAGTACCGTTGAATTTGAAATTTGTCTCGTAGAAAGGTTTGACTTCCTTCTATGAAGTTCAAGTAGTTCATGTAACAATGAGAATCATAGAAGAGAAGGATTCTATATAGTCTAATTCATCCGATGGAATTAAATACAATATCGATGAAAAGTCTTTATGATGCATTATTAGTTGAAGTATTTGTATGAATTCTTATTTATGAATAAAAAAAATTATTATTAATATTAGCGACTGAATGATCATTAACTGAAATTATGAGTTTAGATTGAATATAAAACTAATGCAAATGATATACTCTTATTTTTAACTTTTAGTTTGGTTGATCATATTCATTATGTCGGATATAATATGTAGAGAACACACCACTCACGCTCGACTAAATAGTTCATCTGTGTGATCTTGATGACATTAATAAGAAAGTATTTCTTGAATAGTTCTTGTAGATATATGTGCATTCTTCTTAAAAGAGTCATCAATACCTCCTTGGATGTCTATTGAAGATTTTCAAGTACTTTTGATGAAAAATATTAGAAATAGTAATTCATAAGTTCTATTGTATAGATGTTTTCATCTTAATGATAATGCCGAAACATTTTTGACAATTTTCATAATGAATATTTATTATTCAAGAAATAAATCATATCTTTTTTTCTAGAAAATTTTATTTAAAAAAAAATTACAATTGTTCAAATCAAAGCAATCAATTCTTTTATTATTTTTGCTTTTTTCGTTCGAAACAAAATTTCCTATTAAATAAAAAATTAGTTTTCAAGTCACACAGTAAATAATAAAAAACAACTATTTGAAAAAGAAAAAAGAATTTTTAATTGAAATAAAACAATAAAAAGAGACTTGAGTTTCGAATAATTTTGTAAAAGAGCATCCAAAAAAAAATTAGTCAAAATATGTTTCCATAGAATTTCAATTACAATTCAACAATGATTTGTTGTGTTTGACCGGCCCGCCTTGTCGTTGTTGTCCTCATGGTTGTCCTCCCCCTTCAACTTGACAAACATCTTCGACTTACCACTGAAGATTGATGTTTTTTTATCAGTGGTAAGAAAAAAAAAATGAAATTCTCTTCAATTTACTTGCATCTTTGGTTTAATGTAAGACAGTTTTCTTTTCCTTAAAAGAAAAAAAAAAGACTAAAAACTGTCGGGTTGTTATTGACAGCGATATTTTTGTTGTCGAATAAATGCCGATAGACGTTGATAGTGAGCATGTTCTTGATGTTGTTGCGTTCGTTCTTGTTCTTGAATAGGATGCCAAAGAAATCCATCAAGAAGAAAAAGGACAAGCGCAAACAGTTCTTTTTCTTCTGCTCTACGACGTTTTTTTTGTCACATATTTTACATCTATTCATTCTCACTTTCTAGCGAGAAACAACACCAAGATTAGTAACAAATCAGATGTATAGTTGTCTTTTATTCTGAATAGTTCATCATGGAAATATCAATCTATTTGTTATAATCAATATGATTTGTTGATTGTGAGTTATATGGATGACCACATTTTGACCTACAACGTTCTTTCTTTTTTTTTTGTTTTGATTATGGACAAATAACTTTAAAAAGTAGTTATATGTTTCTTTTACAATTTAGAAATATTTGTTTAAACAGAGAAAAAAAAAGGTTTTCTTGTTTTTTTAAAGCAATATAGTTGGTTGTCAATAGCAAGATAAATAAGATTTATTTTGGAACTTTCTCTTTTTATTTGTTTTAATGAAACAAAAAGGAAAATAAAATCATCTTACGAGGGAACATATTTAAGTGTTCCCCTGAGAAGAGGTTTAAAATCATTCTATTTGATAGAGACCTTGATGAATATCTCTAATATGGATGTCATAGGTGCTTTCGTTTAGATATGAAAAAATGGGAGAATCAAGCTTTTTCATTTTTATGCCGTTTCCGGCTATGAAAGCTGGAACAATTTTCCACATATGTAAGATTTTCAAAGAATAATCAATGTTTTTCATTGACCCAACATGACGAAAACATTTATTCGTCACAAAATGATGACATCTTGAATGTGTTTTGTAACTTTTTTTGTTGTTTTGAATACTGAATAATTGCCCCTCAAGAATGTTTCCAGTGCTCATCATGAGAAACATCTATATCATCTTATGTCGGGTAAAATAGTCTGTAAATGGAAATACAGTGGTAAAAAAGATACTTATGGCATTCTATACAGCGACAGTAAAACAGTAGTTTACTACCGCATATTTTACGCAACTCTATATGAACATAATACGATCTATAATACTATGTAAGTTTCATAGGATAAAATATTATGATCCAGAAGTAATGGAAAAAATTTTGAAGCCTTTAGTCACGAAATATTAAGTGATCTCACTGGAAATAAGTCAAATATCACCGCATTAGCTCTCGTTTTGCTTTTATTGCATAGTATAAGAGCCATATTAGTTCTGCTACTTGACAATAATTATTCTTGATACATTATCAGGAAGGGATGTAATACTATTATTTCTGATAGATATATGTCTATTTCATGTCACATTCCGTCCATTTTTGACGGCTTTTTATGAAAAAAATTGATTATTTTGCATATCTTACATTGTGGAAAATTGTTCCAGCTTTCATAGCCGGAAACGGCATAAAAATGAAAAAATTTAATTCTCCCATTTTTTCATATCTAAACGAAAGCACCTAAGACATCCATATTAGAGATATTCATCAAGGTCTCTATCAAATAGAATGATTTAAAACCTCTTCTCAAGGAGACACTTAAATATGTTCCCTCGTTAGTGTTGTAACCGTTTTTCTTTCTTATTCTTTACTATTGACTGATTAGATTATTCATACAAGAGGTACATTTTTTTTTGTTCTGCTATTTGTATGCCGTGTTAAACAGAAACCACTAAAGTAAACATAACCTTGAAAACTAAGGTATAAAAACATCGACACCAGTCTGTTTCCTCATTCTTTTTTTTTCCTCATACACACGAAAGGCATACCTGGCTTCAACATAATCATCAACAGATACAGATTTCGAAAATTTTGGTCACAAAGTCTATTTAACTGTTAGCCAAAATAATAAAAATCAAAATGTATTTCTTTCACCAGCAAGTATTACTCTTGCTATGTCTATGTGTGCAGCTGGTGCTCAAAATGAAATACTAAATCAAATATTAAATGTTCTTGATGCAGCATCAACAGAACAATTAGCAATAACAGCTGAACTAATCATGCGTATATTTTCTACTGTTGATAATGATACACAAGTTAAATTTAAATTAGCTAATCGTCTTTATGGACAAAAATCATATAAGCTTCATCAAGATTATTTAAGTCTTGTTCAAAATTCTTTTAAAGCTGATATCAAACTTGAAGATTTTGAAAATAATAGTGCAAATGTTGTTAAAACAATCAATGGATGGGTTGAAGAACAAACAAATAGATTAATTCAAAATTTACTCTCAGCAAATGATGTAACACGTGATACACGATTGATTATTGTAAATTGTATCTATTTCAAAGTGAATATTAGTTTTCATCAAATTAATAAAATTTCTTTTCTTTTTTTTCTTTATTGAATACATAATAGGGTACATGGGTGAAAAAATTCCATGAAAATTTAACAGATCAAAATGCTGACTTTCATGAGGCTAATGGTAAAATATCAAAAGTAAAACTTATGCATCAAAACAAAACATTTAGCTATGCTGAAAACGACGATTTAAATGTACAAATTACTCATTTAACATATCAAAGTGATAAACATGATGTTCAATTTGTTTTTGCTGTAATTTTACCAAAACGAGGTACTTCTTTAGATGAAGTTGAACAAAAATTAGCATCAAAACCAGATTTAATGAGAAGAGTGTTAAATGAAGAAGGTGCAACAGGAAAAGAACTTCTTCTATATTTGCCAAAATTTAAAATGGAAGCAAAATTTGAATTAAATGATGTTCTTATACAACTTGGAATGATTAATGCATTTGATGGAAACAAAGCAGATTTTACTGGTATGGTCAGTGCACAAGATGATCCAAGTGGTTTATGTATTAGCAAGGTAAAAAAAATTATACATCAGAGAATGTAAATCTTTTGACAATATAAAATTGTAGGTTATTCATAAAGCATTTATTGATGTGAATGAACTTGGTAAGTTTAAATATTTTTCTAGAATATTTGATTGATAAAGACGAGTAGTTAGAGGAGTAAAAGAGATGACTTCTTATATCTACCTTGTAAAGATTCTTAAACAATTCAGATGGTTATGTTAGATTCGTAAAAATTTGAAGTTGATTTAATTGCGATTTCGGGTCACGAATATTTATTAAGCAAATGTCAGCCATTAACCTTTGCATATAAATCTTTTAATTTTCATCTTTGAAAAACGAAGCTGGACTGTAGAGCATAAAAAACTCCTGTTCTCACACATATTCAATATTAGAAGGACTAAGAATGTCAAGTCAGTTGCCGTCAAAGTCTTCAAAAAAAAAATTGTTCTTGAGATAGTTTCACGATATCGAGCATCTCGCTTTTAAATGATAAAATATAAACAATAATAGTTCAAATATGTGTTCAAGTTGTCAAGAGGCGATTGTTTACTCTTCTTTGATGAATATCTCATGTGAACATAATGATCACAAGTTAAAAGTTTCATCATAGGTTTTCCACTACGACTGATATAAAGAATTTAAATTGAGTGAGGAGTTCTTAAATTATTTTTTTAACTCAATAAAACCAGCGAAACATGACAGAAAGGACTGAAGAGTTTTATTGAAATTCTTCTGTAAACAAATAGAGAATATTAATTTACAATATTATGCAATAGGAGGAAAATATGTTCTTTATCTGTAAGCTGATGTCACGCACATTATTATATATGTAATTTCATTCTTTTAATTTTGAAATATCTTAGAAAATCTGAACTCTTCCAATTGTTTATTCTTTTTTCTTTACAAAAATCACCAACACCGGGTTCCTCATTTATGTAAGACCTATAAAAAGACATCGAATAGTAGCAGATATAAAATCTATAGCGTTCAAAGTTGTTCATCCTTCGCTTAGTGTATGATTCAAAATCTCAAAGATTTTACTACTTTCTTTCTGGTGAAAAATTTTTGTCGTGGTCATTGGACACTGAGTTTCTTAATAAAGTAATAAAATTTTATTTTATGCGTCATTAATCTTTTTATATACTTTTCTTGAAATTTGATATTATTATTTCTGCGACCAATAAGTTCTTTTGTTGAGTTAAGTACAGAAATCATAAAAATGAACGAATCAGATGTAATCTTATGAATATTATACACATAATGGTATACTCGAAAGTCTTACATGAAATACTACCATTAGAATTAAGAGAAAGACTTTCTTATATTGTTAAAATGACATTTTATATGCCACCAAAATCTTTCAAGAAACATCCGATATGAGTTTCTATGCTGATTCTGACATGACTATTTTACTTTCAGTTGTCTTCGCTCAAGTAAGTTACTTAGTTAGAAAAATATTCACAAAGATTAAGTTCATTCTTTTTATACCTTAGTATAAAAAATTAGTAAAAGTTCTTAATAAATCTATGATATCGATGTTAAGTCAGAACTGAAGATTCTTCGATTTTTTTTCATGTATAATTTTATTTAGGTTCAGAAGCAGCAGCAGCTACAGCTGTTATAATGGACCGTTGTTGTGCATTCAGACCACAGAAAGAGCAGCCTATCGAATTTAAAACTGATCGACCATTTTATTTTTCATTCGTGGAAGTCAATAAAATATTGCTTTATTCAGTGGCAAGTTTTCTTCACCACCAACACCTTTATAAATGAAATATGACCATGGTTTTTCATATATCATATACGGACGTTTATCATTAATACATAACATCCTTTTTTCTTGAAACTTTATGCATTAGATAGCTCATGTAAAGTTAGTTTTACACTTGTATTCTAAGCCAAGATTATCTCGCACTAACAATAGAAAGAAAAGAAAAAACAATAATTATTTTTATTACGCGATGGTGTTATAAATATTTCCTTTTTCCTCGCACTCTCAGTACAACATTACAAAGAACAGAAGATAAATTCTTCTGCCATCTAACATACAATTAATACGTAATTGTCAATTGGGTATATATTGAGAAATTTCGGTAAAAAACTTAGTAAGTTAAATGGGTCAAATTGACTTTATATGCAAATAACAGATTTTCGAATTGACGATTTCTTGCTGATATATGTAAAATTGAAGTCAACTGAGACACAATGATCTTTGTTGATCACATTGTTAACAGTTTATTCGAAATGATGATGAAGAAAAACGGTAACAGTTTCTATTACATAATTAAAAAAAACAATGATTTTTTTTTCATCTAAATGAAAACATTTTCAATGAATTATCAGCTCCTCCTGAAAGAATCAATTGATCAATCGACCAATCAACACATAAAACACGATCTTCATGTCCTTGAAGATCATAAAGAGGAGCTTTTAATGAATGTGTATCCCATAATTTAACTAATGAATCATATGAACCAGATACAAATAAATATTCAGATTTTCTTGACCACATAACACTTGATATCTATTGACTATGTGATGAATATCTTGATCGAAGAACATATCCTTCTGAAATAGGAAAATTTTTTTTTAAATTCGAATGATAAAAGTTTATCAAACCTTGAAGACGTGTATCATAAAGACGAATAAATCAATCAGTAAAACCGCATATTAATAAACCATTAACTGATGATACATCAAGTGAGAGAACAGCTTTTCCACATTTCTAAAAGAATGAAAAAGAAATAAATAATCTATAGAATTAAAAAGAAAAAACAAAAAAACAAAAGTTTGTGTTGATTGTATTGTATCCATATTCCACAATTTAATTGTTTGATCCCATGAAGCAGAAACAAGTTCATTTGATGACATTCAAGCTATTGATGAGACATTTTCATTATGAGCATTTATTGTCAATCGACATTCCTATTTCATATTTCAATAATTTATTTAATCGATGTGTAAAAAGTCTTTGTACACAATGCATCTTTCACTTATCGGCTGTACGGGACAATCAAACGAAGTCACTTAGAATAAGAATTTCATGCTCTTTATTAATATATATGCAGAATTTTTTTCGATTCGATGAGAGTAAGTTTTCGAAGGGAACCAAATATGTCATTTGTACATTGATTAAAAGTGCCTCAATTTTAATTATAAAAAAGTCTTTTTATTCACTAGTTTGTAAAATGAAGTTTACTCTAAAAAATAAACAGCTTTCCACACATTGTTGAAAATCATTCGGGTCTATTGTATGGTAAACATCAAAAACCAATTTTGCTTTGAAATAAATGTGGAAACCTCGGATTTAAATCCGAGAGCTATGTGTACTTCAAAAAGTGAATGAGACAGATGAGTCGTTCTAGAATGTGGGAATATAAAAATTATCCTGGCAAACTTTGTCTATAAACACTCGATTTCTATTGGATAGTGCTCAATCAATAGGATTTTGGAGTGAATACAGCTCAGATTTAAACTCTTCATCTTGATTTACCCTAACGAAAGTCGTTTTTCCTATAACTTGATTTTTATTGGTTACTGATCAACCAATGGGATTTCGAGGCGAATGGAGCACAGATTCGAGTTCTCCACCCCAGAAAACCTCGAACTATCATATCTGTGATTGGAAGATAGAGCTCGAATTGTGGATCAATTAGAGCGTGGACAACAACAGAACCGAATTCCGTTTAATTATCTTTACGATAGGTGAGTTAGCTTTCTTGTTTCCTTATATTTTATATACCATTTTGTAGCTCGTGAAATTCTCTATCGAATGGTATACAATCGTTGGAGTTTTATTTGACTGTGATAGGAAAAGTTTTTTACGAAAGTGGAGATAGGTCGATCTTTGCATAGCGAAGCATATGGAAAAATGACTATATTGGCAATAACTCAGCAACGGCTCGGCCAATCATTCTCATCTTCGAACTAGACCGAGATATTGTTGAGACTAAACTGTGTAGAAAATTTCATCGCGATTGGACTCTCCTTTCAAAAGTTATCGTGTAAATGGACGGACGGACACACCGACCGATTCTAGAGTGTACTCACTTTTTGAGTACACAATAAAATTGATTACTATTTCAACTTAATTAAGTCTGCTGAAAAAGTTAAGAACGTTAATGAAGTAGAAAATTAATAATCACAGTTGATAGTTTTAACTCGGGTTGAAAGTTCGCTTTGTTTCATAATGAACAAAGATAAATATAATATTATAGTCGAATTTAAAATGCTGATTATTTGCTTTCTTTTAGTTGTCTACGGTACGTTCAAGGCGTTAATTACGAGTTATGATTGTGATCATGACAATCCTAATTTGGCTCTTTTCAAATATGACAAAAACAAATCCCAACGACTCTCGTACTTGGTAGATGTCAATATGAAGACTGGCAAGAGAGAAGAGTGGTGCATACGCGGTTATTATGACGATACAATTCAGGTGCATCCTGTTTGTAACTCTCCCGGATTTGCATATGAAATTTTCTTTCATGAATTTATTTGAAATCATCGTCGTTATCTTCAAGGACGCAAAATGTAGTGTAGTGTAGTTTCACAATAATTATTTCTTAATCTTTTCTTTCGAATAAAATGGGATTCATGTACGCTGAATAGTCACTCTTTCAATCGAAAAACAGACCGATCTGTAAGTGTTAGATACAGATTGATTTGTTTTTCCTCAACTCTTGCTTTTTCGCAACAGATCTTGTGCCGAATTGTGAAAGTGAATTTAATTGTAAAAGTACAGAAAAATCGGATCACTATCTTCAGAGTGAGTGTATAGAGGAGAAATGACTCAAACAATTCATACGACATATTTCAGCTTTTTTAGAAGTTCTTATCAGATATTTTTAGAATTATAACTATATTAATTAGTGCTAAATAATATTGATAATCAATGAAGATATTCAATATGAACATAGTAAATTCAAATCATATACCAAATAACCAACAATGAATGACCGCACTTCGCATTTTATATTATCATCATTAAATAGGTTTTATTAAAAGCAAAAAAATGTACCATAAGATGCAGCCTGAAAATCTCTATAACCTGCACAGAAAAGTTTTTTTTTTATTTGAGCGCGTTTTGTCTTCAATAATAAGCAAAAATCTGTGAGATCAATTTTTAACGTTTCGAGCGGTGTCATTTTTTGGTATACGATGAATTTCTTTTTCTTATTTCATATTTTCATTATCTAATATATTTTACCAAAAAAAAAACTGAAATGTACTACAAAATGCACCGTGTAAAATTCTACAAATTACAAAGAAAAGTTTATTTTATAAATCCACCTTTTGTTTTCAAAATGGACAAAATTCTGTGCGATCAGTTTTCGATGCTACGAAGAAGATCGTTTTTCTGGTACACGACGAATTCATTTACTAATTTCATCAGTTAATGAGTCATAATTTTGAACTTTATCCCATTGTATACGTTTCGTAATGGCATCCCACATGTATGAACGTCTTACAGTAAGCACATGCATTTCAGTATTTTCACATACTCGTGTCTTATTTTTTCCTTTGTGTAAGTTCATGAGTTAGAATAGAGAGAAATAATTATTCTTTTACATGTTCATTTCTTTTTCTTCTTGCACAAGTCACTGAGTTACGATAGAGAGATAGATAAATACCGTAATATTTTACTTATTAGCATCCAATCTCGTGAAGAAGTGCCAGATAATTTTGAATTCGATGAAATTTATATTAAAAAATCAACATATTGTTCTGATTGTAGAAGTGTGAGATGCAGCATCTTCGAATCGCAAACTATTCTTGAGATATGAAGTAAAATGAATTATAAAGGGTGCTAGTTTTGTAGATATCTCGGAAATGTCTTTGGAGAAGAAATCGGTTCAAATATAATTACAATCAGAAAATTTAATTTAATTTTCTATGAAAATTTCATCTTGCCATTTTGCGTTTCAATCGATTCAAAAATTCATTATTATTCACATGTGATCACAGATTATATTTGTCTGTTATTTTTCCATCTACACATTAGTGCATTATAAAAGAGAGATAGAGAGGTAGGTTTTTTTATATATTTGTTTTCTTTTTTTTGTCGTTGTGCAAGTCTATACATAAGAATAGAGAGACAGATATTTAGTCTTTTACATATTCACTTCTTTTTTTTCGATTAATACGTGAATACGGTATGATAGAAACACGCATAGTTAGTGTTTGATACACAGTAGGATGCAAAAATTCTTGTCCCTTGTATAGACCATCTTTCCGATAGCATACTTTTAGAAGCGTTTGAAAGATTGTTCGGAGAACTTTGTGGGAAGCAAAAGGAGGTCAATATATATTTGTATAAATCAAAGGTCATTATAAGCAAACTATAGTTGCAGAGAAGATGCCTCAGCAACGAAATCCTACTTATTTAAAAATTATGGTGTGAACTCATTTGCACTCCTGTAATAATTGACTATCGATATTTCACCGGCAATGCCTGCCTAACGAAGCTCTTCTTTTTGACTGTGGAACGACATACGCCAAGTTCAAAGAACACAGTACAATTGAGGGTAAGCGCCGTTTTAGACCCTTTTGGCCAGTCTCTCGGAATCATTGCTTCCAAGAAGGAGAAACTAATTCGATGAATTCAATGAAATAATAATAGCCTGATCGACAATTATATGCTGAAGAGTAATAAAGGGTGTTACCTAAGTTCTGATCCCAAATTGTCAATGATAGTTTTAATACTTTTTCGTGAGATAGAGAGCTGAAATTTTCATCACATCTATATATAATCAAGATCTTTAATTTCTAAAAGTTTCAGCTCTCTAGCTATAACTGATGATGAAATAATCACCGAGATTGAAATAAATAAAAAAATACAAAAATAGGTCTCTCATGATAACTGAGAATAAATTGTTAATAATAGTTTTAATACTTTTTCTTAAATTAGAGAAATGAAATTTTTATCACATATACGCCTAATCAAAATCTTTTATTTCTGAAAGTTTCAGCTCTCTAACTATAACTAACGATGAAATACATATATAAATACATAAAACTTTTACTTGATTTTTGTATTATTTTCACTGTCAAAATAAAATGACAAGAAACCGAGTAACAAAATTTATGTATTCACCGATGTATTTCACCATTAGTTACAGCTAGAGAACAGAAACTTTCAGAAATAAAAGATCTTGGTTAGATATAGATGTGATGAAAATTTCAGCTCTCTATCTCAAGAAAAAGTATTAAAACTATCATTAACAATTTGGGATCAGAACTTAGGTAACACCCTTTATGAGTCAACCTTACTATGCTCAAATTTTTTTAGATAACCTCATATTCACATCAGCAGAAGATGATGAGTCTACAAATCCTAGTTGTTAGCGAGAAATCACTCTAAATAAGAAAATGCATGAAATGATCAGATGAACATCGCGTAAACTCGAAGTTAATTCAATGGAAAATCTATCGACAATCATCGGACGTCGGCTTCAATAAATGGAAACCATCAAATCTTGATTAGTTCAGCGAATTTCTACATAAAATACATAAGCAAATCGATTTAGTTACTCTAAATGGTTTAACTGAGTCGGTGAGAGGAACATATTTGGCACTGATTCAGTCAAAGGATAAAGATATCAGTGATCTATCGTTCTATTTTGGAAGCTTGCACTACACTCTATTTGTATATAAATTTCATTTGCCTACTCATCATATTCATCCGAAGAGCTACCGGAAATATTGAGGGCCAAAACTTTTGCACTCTGCTGTATATGTTTCTTTTTCTTCGTTATGCCAGTTAATGAGTTAAACTAGAAAGATAGATTGTTAGTCGGTTACATATTCATTTTTTCGATCTACAGATTAATGTGCTAAAGTAGAAAAACAGATAGTAAATCTTATACATATCCCTTTTTTTCATTGTATAAAATTATGTATTAAAATTGAGACATGTAGTTAATGTTTTACATATTCGTTTCTTGTTGTTTCTTTATTATGCCAATTAATGAGTTAAGGACAGAGTCATAGATTTTTGGTCATTTAGGTGTCCATTTTTCTTGATGGCTTAGATGCTAATGTATTATGACAGACAGACACACAGTTAGTCTTATACGTATGCGTTTCTCTTATCTTTCAATCTACAAGTTATTACGTTACGATCAAGACATACGTAGTTAGGACTTTACATATTGGGTGTGGGTATTGACTGAGAGGAGATGGACACTCACACAAACACCCACACCAACACTCACTCCCTACCACAGCCTCACTTACACCCACATCAACACCCACACCCACACCCACCCACACTCATACTCACACCCCACACCCACACCCCACACTCACACACTCCACATTCACACACACCCACATCCACACCCACACCGACACCCACACTGACACCCACACCCATACCCACATCCACACCCACACACCCACACACCCACACCCATACCCTCCTCTTGACTGTGGAGGGGTGGGGGAGAGGTGAAGCATTTCTGTTGTAAATGGAACAATTTCTCGATTTTAGGGGATATTGTCCAGTCCTCAAAATTCCACCTTCTATACAGTCTTGGATCGTGCATGTATCTGGTCCTGTATAATTAAAATAACAAAACGTAATATCACTTTAGCATCTCTAAACAGTCCAACTTCTTCATTCTATTATTATAATTTCTAATTTGAACAAAGAACAAAGTACACCAATTTCTTTTTAGTAGTGCACTCGACAAAGATGCATTGTTATGATCAGTTCTGTTTAAATCTGATGATTAAGAAAAGAGAAACAGCAGGATCACAACTTCGAGTTTTTCGTCGTACATTTGCAGATTCCCTTGTGGTAACATGAACAGAAAATACTGTTCATGCCTTTGGATAGCGTCTTGACAAACTTGATGTTGGAGGTGCATGAAATCGCCTCCAAATTAGATGTGAAAGAAAAATTTGCACAGTCATCCTCAATTGGGCAAAGAACACACAATGTTCAGCTTTTTGTAATGTCAAGTGAAGAAGACAGTCATAGGCAAAACAACCATCGTCAATTGTACTGACATTTAAATTGTACTCAACCATCGTTAGAGGAAAAGCGGTTGGAGAGCAGATGTATAGAGTGGTGTGAGATGTTCTTTACGAAGATAACAAAATCTCTGTCTTTACTATTCTCTTTTCTTCACATGCAAACAGACTTTCTTTCCTTTTATCTGTATACAAAGTTGCAACGTGCTTTTTACTTTATTTTTTTTTCTATAGGCGAAACGACGTATTTTTATATTTCTGATTTTATGATCACTCATATTTTTAAAAGAAATTCCGACTATTGTATGTCCTCCTTTCTTGAAGTACTTTCAGATGTGTTAATATTATTATTCGTTTTTTGACTATCTACACAGATTCGACTGACTCTACTCATTCAGAAAGTTAAATCAAAGATTTCACCAAATCATCGAACCTAATCATCCTGACTACTACGAGTGTGCTCGAGAAGAATTCCAAAGTTCTCTGCATGGCTGAGCGCGTGCCCATTCGGCGTCTTCACCTCGAGCCGCAAACTGGTACGAGCATCCTTCTGAAGCGCGGCCAAAGCCTACGCGTAATTGACGTGCAGGGTGAACAGGTCTCGGATCTCATCGCTTTCAATGCGGCAGACACGCGTGAATGGCTGTCGTCCGGCCGTAGCATTGATTACGCCAACACCATTTATTTTAGCACCAGTCACACACTCTACTCTAATCGCAGCACACCGATGCTCATCATCACCAATGACACAGTTGGACGGCACGATTTCCTTTACACTCCGTGCAGTCCGGAAACGTTCAAAATCATTTATAAGCTGGAAGATGGCGACAAGCACCCAAGTTGCTTTATGAATCTGGTGAGTGCTCTCCGTGAGTACGGTATTCGGCCTGACGACATTCCGACAACGTTCAATATCTTTATGAACGCCGACGTTCTTCCGACAGGAGAGCTGGACTTAAAGGCGCCTCGTTCCCGCGCCGGAGATTACATTGAGTTCAGAGCCGAGATGGACCTCATCGTTGGTCTTACCGCCTGCTCAGCTGAAATATCGAACGGTGGCACATTTAAGCCGATCGACGCGGAAATATATGCAACTGAGACATTGATCTAACGGATTGTAGCAGACCTTTCTACAATTCTACTCAATGAAAATAACATTCATTCACTTTGACTCTCTCGTTATTAACAACTCGAAATACTTCATGCCCATCATTTTGCTAATTTAAAATCAACGGGGAATCAACACGTCGATACTCCGATGTTTTAGAAAACTCTGAAATATTGTATCTTACTTTGACTATGATTGATCATTGGGTTTTGCTTTTCAGAAACAGTCTATTAGCAGAAAAGGTTAAAGAACACAGCCAATTCAGATAGCCGATTGAAAGCAGCTGTTTCGAAACTGAAGCAGCGAAATAATCTAATTTGATTGAGATCATAGACTTTCTTCAATATATGAAATGGTAAACCTGGTCAAGTTCTGTATAATTTCTTAATGTCTTCCGAATCTCTCCCAAATTGTGTTGTATTCGTAGAGAAAGAAATGCGAAACACTGACGAAAAAAAGAATAGTTCTGTATGGAACGCATTTTGATCCTTTCCGATTATGCTTAGTCTAATTAAATCGTATATACCCCGAAAAAATACTTAGACTCTGTATTTTGAATATATTTTCATTCTATTACTATACTTTTTAAAAGTAATTACATATATTCAAAGCCCGTGGAGTTTTCTATTATCCTATATAATTAGGTTATAGTTTAGGGTGTGAATGTGGGTGTGAGGGTGTGGGTGTGGAATTTCTTTAATCACACACACACGCACACCCACACCCCACATCCACACTCACACCCACCCCACACGCACACCCAACCCACAATCACACCTACACCCACACCCACACTCACACCTACACCCACATCCACACCCACGCCCACACCCCACCCACACCCACACCGCACCCACAGCCACCCTAATACTTTATAGCAAAAAGGGGGGGGGGGGGCTGTACAGTATGCACAGGATTTCGCTAGTATACAATATAGCTCTAGTAACATTTGAATTAAAATATGCGTCACTACAGTTCAACTCAACGAATTCATAGTTTAATCGATATCATACGTTTTAAACTGATGATGGAAAAGAAACTTTCTCTTAAAGTTTGATTCTTCTCAGTAAAATTGTAGGTAAGTTTCATTGGGTCTGTTACTTCATTGAAGCAAATCGCACATCGATGAAAGATGTCGACCATTCGTTCAGCGCACTTATAACAATAACCATGATGACCACAAGGTAAAAGGCAGTAGTCACACTGGTTCATTACACATATAATGCAATTATTCGGCGTAGCATAGGCAGCATTCGTTACTGGTAATTCAAAATTGATCTTAGCTTGTGAATATTTCACGAGGTTTCTGTTGCATGCGTAACATATTCCATATTCATTCACAAAATTAATATTGAGACAGCACAAACAATGAAATCGGAATCTATATGTATATTGTTCTTGCATCATGTCTATTACATAAATATTACTATTATGAAAGAAGCTGATAAGTGCATCGTAGATCACTGATTTATCTTGTTCTCGTAAAAAAGCCTTGAGAGCATAGTCTCGAATCAAAACAGTCAATGTATTTTTGTCCGTTAAACTCGGCTTCTCATTGCAACTGGAGACAAAGTCTCCATCCCAACGATCGACAGCAGAAAGTTTCATTATATTTTTCAATTTGGAAATACCATAGACACAACATGATGTTCGGTGAGTAGTGTGTGCATTTCTCGGCTGGTAACAGTAAACGGGAGATGCATCTTTTGTATATCCAATACCATTATAACACGCTCCACAAGGCTCCAAATTATGCAATTTCTTAAATAGTAAATCTAATACTTTTGAAGTAAGGTTAGATAAATCTTCCTTATCTATTATTTTCTTCTCTCGGATGAGTTGCACAGCGAGAGTATACGCAAGAAAGTTAATTGTCTGCGAACGACAGAAGCTGAACCAATTCACCGAGCGCATAGCTATTCGTTCATACAGATACAACAAGTAATTTCTAGATTGAGTGATGATTTTATAGATATTTCGATCAGATACAGTTTTACTTTCACTCTGGGTCTGATTTAAAATTTGATCCAACTCATCTAGCCAGATGTCGCGGCTAAAAATGCGTGATTGAATACCGGATCTCGAATAAATGCTTTTCAGGAGTGTTTTGAGTTCGTCCATAATGATGATAGAATGTTCTGTATTAGCATTACTATCTTCGGGTAAACGCCATACAAGAATATTAGTAAAATACTCATATAGTTGGGCGATACTTGTTCGATATTTATTGAAAAATTCGATCTTAGCGTCTGCTGGTGTGAGAAGCATATCTCGGGATGTGGATAATTGAAGAATGATTAATATAGGGCTTTTAATAGTATCCGTATTTCCCGAGGCCAGTTCATTGATGTAGAGCTCCCAGATAGATTCAATCGGATTCGTCATATATTGATGTGAAAGTGAATAGCACAAAATAACTACAGTACTTAGTGTGAACGAAAATTTGACGACTTTGTCAACTTCAAACATCTGATGTCTTGAAGCGTAGTAACCGGGCGACGGAAAATTGACAACATAGTCAAAAACAACAACGGATTGGTTCAATGAAAGCAGGCTATTCAGCTGTTTACTCTCGAAATAAGTCATGAATGATTGTGTATGGTCAGTTGAAGGCTTATCGACGAGTGGATTGCAACGAAATAAGGAGTTTATTACATGACGTCGATCACTCGTCTGACCACCAATCACACTGATGGTAATAACATCTTTTGGACCAACGTTATTATTAATGTCTTCTTCCATTGCTAGTTGCCATTTCATTCGAAAACTACTGTCGCATGTCAATTTGTTTGTCCAATCGTAATGACAAACTGATGATACAATCTCGTCTTCGTTATTAGTAACAATGTCATCATGTTTGATTGATTCAGTCGCCAGCATAGTCATCTTAGAAATATAACTGAAAATGATACAAGTGGACGAATTTTCTAGTTTATCTTCTGTTTCATGTTGCAAGTCATGTGTCTTTTCTTTATTTATTTGCTTTTTTTCTTATCTTTTTATTTTTCTTCTCACATTATGTAGCCTAACCATTATATCCGAGAGCAATATCATGTATGCGTACAGATAATGCATTATAATTGATGTATAGAAAAAACAATATTTCAAGTGAGAAAAGATAAAGATAAAAAAGTGATGAAAATAAAAAAGATAAGAAGCTATTGCAAGATTAACAAATTCTTCAATCGTTTATTTATTCCATGCAAAAAATACAATGAAACTTTCGATCTACTTCAATGGGCCATTTTCAACACTAAAATAATATAAAAGAAATTTCCAACGAATATGTAAAATAATTTTCCTTTTCGTTTCTTTTTTAAATATTGCACTATGATGATATCATTGCTTGTCTTCGCAATATAATGTTTAGAATTTTAGTGTTGAAAATGATCCTTTGAAATAGGTTGAAAGCAGTGGCGGATCTAGGATTTTTGAAGGGGGCAATCATAGGTAAAAATCGACTTTTGGGGTCATCCGAGGTAGTGTAAATTCATTTTTTCGTCCGTTTTTGCTGGGAAAAATCGAAAAATTTTCCCCGAAAGGATACGATCATCCTACTGCCCTCCTAAATCCACCACTGGTTGAAAGGTTCATTGTATTTTTTTTATGTGAAATAAATAAGCGATTAATAAATTCGTTTACCTTACAATTACTTATTTAAACATATTTCATCAAGCAATATTTGTATTTTAAGCAAGAAGAAAAGAAAACGAGAAAACTGTACGTTTGACATCCTCACCCTCAATTTTGAATAAAACTGGTTTCGCATACAACAGCGAACTAGATTGTAATTGTGAATTATATGACATGATTTCTAAAAATCTCACATACTCTGCTAAACAAACCATCGTCATAGCTCATCATCATCAGTTATTTGGAAGAGATAGTTTTTCATGAAGTTATGATTCGTAGAACAGCATTATTTAACTCTTGGACGCTGGACACATTTTATAACACGAAAGACGGATGTGGGTCCAGTTGGACCCACATGTGAATAAATAGGGAGAACTTGATTTTTTTATATTCTGTGCAGACATGGATATGTCAAGATCTGTATCATGATGCCTTTCTAGCTTGGCTACATCCTTATCAACTCTAGCCTATAAAAACGGTCACAATTTAAAAGGAATTTTTTTTAATGACATATTATGATAAAATTCCAATGTTAAAATATTAGTGAACAAAATATAGATATGACTACAACACAAACCAGTGAATATCTATACATAGTTACCCAGATTAAAGAGAGATTTGTTTTTTCCTTCTTTATTTTATATCTTAAAAATGCATAAAATACAATAAAATGAATATAATCCTATAAACTATTTTAGTTCTTTTTGAAAATTTCTTTTATTGTCTTTATATCAAATTTCATATTGTTGCGTTAATATTTCCCACATGTGTGACAAATAACTGTTGTTTTGGTGATTGAGTGAGATTTGCAAAGAAAGTTACTGCAGCTATCGCAAATTTGTCGAATCTTGCAGTGTAGGGTGCTGTCCGAGGACAGTTTCGATAAGCCCGATATTTTTCCTACATCTATTGCTAGATGCAGCTCTGGGCAGAAGGTCGGCCTGACGCAGAGTTCTCCCCGCTTAATTACTTAACTTCCCCGTACACACTGACTAACCACATACTAGTCACACGGACTTTTTAGTGTATGTCAACCACGTAGTCAGTTTGTTATCGAACGGGTGGTCCGAGTCAAAACAGCCGTCAGTGACTTGTCCAAGGTCATTCTATGTCTGATGGAGCCGAGGTTCGAACACAATATCTTGTGGATACGTGTCAAACATCTTAATCATTCAGCCATAGCGGCTGGGTGTGGAGTGTGGGTGGATGTGCTGTGGGTGTGGCTGTGGGTGGGTGTGGCTGTCAGTGAGCGTGTGAATGTGGGCGTAGATATTAATTCCAACTATATCCACACCCACACCCCACATCCATAAAGGCAATTTAGACCCAAAAACATCGGATATTGGCCATGCTCAAACTTTTTATTCACTCGTGAAACAAAAGTTGGTTCCGTCACCAAAAATGTTTATCTCAACGAGATCTTTCATTTGATATAAGATAGTAAGGGTTTCGTCGAAAAAAAAGTCCAACAGGCTGATTTCCGAGCAAATGCGCCCTCGTCCTTTAAGCGATTTTTGCTTATTTCTGATCGTAGGAAGGTACGACGTTATTGAGAAATCAAAGGAAAGATCATATTTTTAATTCAGTCGTCGAAAATCTTCGATGATCACTAGGTTTTTTTCCATTTGAGGGTAGAAACAAGGACCCAGCTTTGGTTCCACGTCCTTCGCAACCACTCTGATTCGACTCTAAAACAGCATTGAATAGTTATTTCATCGATACAGCAGAATCAGTAATGTATGTATTTGACAATCCTTTTTTCCTCGTGGTTATTGATCCAATGACAATTCAAAGACCCCATGAACAAGCATTCTAACGCAATAGGAAATGCATAGATATAGAAAAACCGTGAAATATCACTTCAGTTGATCATTTTCGTATCAAAAACTAAATAAAAACGCCTATTTGATGAAAAAACTCGTTTCAGATTAACTAACAACAAAAAAAGTTTTGGTCTGTTAAGACCGAATGTCCCTTCCAAGGGACATTCTGTATCCCAGCAAGAGAAAAAAAAAGTTTTCTGTTCCCATTGTGGTATAATCATACTGAGAGTGCAGAAGTTCTGTTTTAGTTATTGATTCGTTCATATTGTCATAGGAACCTCCTTCGGCTCTTAAAGGTTAAGCTAGACTATGTGCGGCTTTGCATGAACGCCTGGGAACAATTGATTGATTTTCAATAGTCGAAAAGAAACTCGCATCTCTGACACTTACGCTATTGATTTCCAGATGCTGGAACTGCTCATGTCAATGAATCTTTATGCTGATGTTTATTAGTTCGATTAGCAAAATTTCTGTTCTTTCTATTGATTTTTTGCTTAGGAAAGCGAAAGGAAGCATCCCGACGCCATTACGCTCGTTCTTTCTTCTGGAACACGTTGGATGTTTGCATTGTTTGTATTGTTACAAGTTGTTTAACTACAAAAGAGTCTCACCTGTGACGATATGATAATTTTTTTTGGAAATATAATTTGAGGACAGTAAAATAAATGACACGGTTAGTACGTAAAATAATTATAAAATCAGTAAGTTTAATGAACGGTCAGTAAGCCGTGTGAGATTGAGTAATTAGTAAGTTCAACTCTCTCTCTCTGTCACTCTTCAAAGTATAAGATACATACATAAGTGATTACATTAAATTTGATGGGAATGTTTATTAGTCAAGAAAAGTCAAAAAAAGTTTGAAAACTGTAATACGAAAAATTTTATTTATCCAACTGTTTGCATTTTATGATTGAAATATTCATTAATTATTCGAAAAGCATTAGAGCACGTTAAAAATGTCCTAACATACATAACTTAGTTAAACATTGGTTTGTTAATGTATAGATTAAACTGTAGTCAATGTTGATTTCAACTTTATCGAACTCAAAATTAATCGTGACGAGTATAAGATTTGTATTCATCTTGAACTCACATTTGCGTAAATTTAGATGTTGAATATAGGAGAAAACAAACTTTCGTCAATCGCTATGGAGACGATCAGACCATTTCTCGAAGA
>CAJNOP010000593.1:83244-126869 GCA_905250075.1 Rotaria sp. Silwood1 | reverse complement strand
TTTTTTTAATAAAATAACATCTTTTTTTTATCATCTACTACACATTAAAAATATTACGATCTTTTTTATTGCACTGGTAATATGATAAATAATTTTATCGAAAAATTTAATGAATAGATAATTATTGACAACCAAGTTAGTAGAAATATATGATGAAAAGTTACTAATAATATTATTTAAATAGTAGTATTTAACAATATTCTGAAAGGGCGTTGCATAGCTGGAAACTATTACAATATTATCTAACTATTTTTCTTACAAACTTTAGAGAAATATGGACTGTTCACCGTATGTTTAATTGAATTTTGTCTATTTTAACGTCATCTCAACATTCTTTATTAGAAGTCTAATGAAGTTTAGATGAATAAAATACATATAAGCTGATGATTTTGATTATGCAGTTAACTCTTCTAGAGCAGCAATTTTTGGGTAAAATCGCGTCCGATACACAAAAAATAAACACTTTCAAAGGCACTCGAACATATGATTGCGTCCTAACGCGAGCGAAAAACATATTTAAGACACGTTTGAACGCAGTTCGTAAACAAAATTTTTTAAACGCATTAAATTTTTTTCAGAAACGTGTCGAAACGCGGTTCATTTTTTTCTGATTGCGTTTAAACGCCTTGTATAGAAAACCTGCGTCCAGACGCGTTTCAAAATTTTTTCTAACTGCGTCTCAACGCTTCTCATATTACACCATGTTTGAACGCGTTCAGTCAAACTCTTATTAAACACGTACAAACGTGATTTCAATATGAAACGCGTTGAGACGCGGTTCACAGTTTTTTTTTACAATTGCGTTTCAACACGTTGCATACAAAAACTGCGTTCAGACGCGTTTCAAAAGTTTTCTAACTGCGTCTCAACGCGTTTCATATTAAAAATGCATTTGAATGCGTTGTGAACCCGTTTTTAACTGCGTCTAGACGCGTTTTGTTGTGAAACCGCGTTTCAACGCATCGATCTTGCGTTTCGTGATTACATGGGATAGACACGTAAATGAGGAAGGAAATTGTATAACTTTATTTGAAATTGAGCCATTCTTACTATAAGATTAAATAAGAATACTTTCACATGTCAGTATACTGTTTTAAAGCTTTTCAAATTTGAATACTCTTTGTAGAACATAGATTCTGTAATAGGCACAAAGAAGGATGTAACTAAATAAATTTCTATAAGGTCATTAATAACTTGCGTCATTCCATAAGATCTTGCTGGTAAGAAATTTTATCTCTCGCTGGAAGAATAGTCTCATAGTGTAAGATGTCACACGACAGATAAATAGATAAATGAATTCATCATAAAGTTATTTGCTACCAGCCAGATAAAACTCAATTTGTGAAACTGTATCAGAAGATTTTTTTCATTTATCTTCCACGAATAGATTTAATGATGGATGAAAAAACGATATTTTTCCGGGCAAAAATTTTTTAATTTAAGAATATGTTAGAAACATAAATGAACAAGTGAGATTGAAAGAAGATTAGCATAAAGAGACTGATGAATAAGTTTTGCGAGATACAAACGTGATTGTTCTTAATAAGATCGACGCATCAAAAGGAAAATCTATTCGAAAAGCTCATCAACTAAATAATCGAAGAGATTTCTACTAGAACTCACCTAAAATTGAGAACTAAAACACGAGAGCAATTATATGATTCGTATCTCTAGGTTAATAGTCCTCCTGCTAAATAGTCATCGTGAAACTTTCTCTCATACTTTATATCAAGATTAAATTATGTCTAATGGTGCGTGTCTGTACAACACGTAATAGCAATCTATCGTCAACCATATTTCATCTGACTCTCGACAATATAATATACATTTCGTATATACAAGCATATGGTAATTAATGATCTAAAATATTTCGTTTTTTTTTATCCAGTATGAAAGAAAAAAAGGTATAAAATTTTTAAAAAAACGTTCGGTCACAGCAATAGGAAAAAGTTTATCTAAGCAAAAAATAAAATGTTTGAAGTGTTACGATGATTTTTTTGTTTTCCGTGTACTTAACTATAAACAGAGTTCAGAATTTGATTTTATTTAGATCTAACAAGAAATATAGAAAAATCGAAATATTAAAAACAATATGTCTGATGAAAATGTAATATTAAAAATAAAACTTATCATTTTCAATTAGTATTTTACAGTCGTTACATAAGTACGGAGGATAAATTGACATAAAAATCCAAAAAAAGAAAGTAGATAGTTATGTAAGAAGACAATTATAACATTCAACAAATAATAGAACACAATCAAAATAGGTCACTATCTAAGTATTGCTTAAGAGATAAATTCTAAAATAAAAATAATTTTTAAACTTCATCTACAATGTTTGCATTATACATTCTGCTTTTTAAATCAAGTATACAGTAGTATGTATTTTCATAGGATATATTTACCATTAGAAATAAAGAACAATTTTATGTTTTTGTGTCGACTACGTACATAAATGAATAGCAAGAGAACATACGACAAATAAATAATATAATGTCAAATTCTGAAAAAACAAAATTATGTATATCGACATGCATTTATTTGATTGAGTATCTACATAAACTTGTGAAAATTATCGAATGTTCTAAACGTTTGTTAATAGTTTGTACTGTATTGAGGGTATCAAATTCAATGAACATAGTTAATCTCAACATAATATTACATAAAATTTTATAGAAAAATAATTAGCTCATTTTTATGCTTGAAATTTACATTAAGACACAGCACAACTGTTTACTTATTTAGAAATAATATTTAAAAAAATGTCTTACATTTAACACGAATAATTTTTAAACGTATGTTTCTTGACACTTATATTTTCTCATAACTAAATAGAGTCTTCAGATAATGTTACAAAACCATAAAGGTATCATAGAAATAAAATTTTCTTTTTTTGATAGAAAATAAACTGATAGATTATCATTCTATTTGTTCATCAAGAAAAGTATCTTTACTATTAAGAAGAGTTTCTCAACTATTAATTTGAAATGTATAAACTTTCAGCTAATTAACAAAATAAAATTGGAGTGTACATAGCGATAAATAAATTCGATCATAGAATTACGTATGTCTTATCATAATAAACCATTAAAAATTTAAATTTGTCTTACTGAAAAGAAAATCATTTTCATTAGTTTACTATCTCCTTTACTGTATAAAAAGAAAATGACAATAAAAGCTTAAAAAGTTTGAAATTCATTAGTAAATATATAGGCATACAAAATAATAATAATAATTTGCCAAGTTTTGTTCAAAATCTTAAATAATAAACTACATTATGGTTGTTGTGATAGATCTAAATCATCATGCTGTTCTACGGTTTGATAAACATCATTTGCCACTGATCTACCATTAGTTTTAGTATCAATTTTGAACTTATTCAGTAAATTAAGATAAAAATATACAAAACCAACAAAAATTCCTCCACCTATAATATTTCCGAGTGTAACTGGTATTAATACATGTAAAATATATTTAGTAATTGACAAATTAGCACCAAGTATCATACCCATTTGAACTGTAAACATATTTGCAATTGAATGTTCATATCCAACAGTAATAAAACAAGAAATAGGTAAATAAATACTAATTATTTTTGAATATAATTCACGTGAACTTGTAGCTAACCATAATGCAAGACATGCAAGCCAATTACCACCAATACCTCTTAAAAATATTTCATGCCATTTGATATTACCTTTTGTTTCAGCTAATTGCACAGTAAATGAACGAAATGGATCATTAGAAAGAAGACCTGCATAATAAACGAATATATACTGAAAGAATAAACAACCTGCAAGATTTCCAAAAAATGAAACTATCCATGAAATAAGAAGATCAAGCCAAGTTGTTTTTCTATGTAATGTTGATATCATTAATACCATTGTATTACCAGTAAATAAATCCGCACCAGTAATAACAATCAGAACAAAACCAATAGGAAATACAGAACCTTGTATCATTTTATGTATACTAGAACCAAGATTCTGAACAATTGGAGTACTACCAGCACCTACAGTCAAAAGAAGTAAACCACCAAATGATAGAAAAACACCAGCTAAAAGTGTTTTTATGATCATATGATCAATTCTCTGTTTCGTCTTGTGAACTCCATTAACCGATATGACTTCAATTGTTTCATAAAAATTTCGAGCATCTATTGTTGTCATAGTGACTAATAAATGTTGTTAGTCTATTATCTAGAAAGATATACTACGAAATGTATTCTATTCCATAACTAATTTTACAGTCATGTCGACCTAATTTTAATTCATGTTACATCATCTATTACGATACGTGGATGTAAGTTATTTTAAGTTTGTCATGACTTTAGAATTTATTATGAATTTTTCTTGACGTTATTTGAAATATAAAAATTCTATATTTCATTGGTTTCTCAACAGTCATTGAGTAGTGGAAATTTTGTTAACTATCAAAAATAAAGATAATAATTAATTTCAATTGGATAAAGACAAGAAAAATAGATAGTAAAATTTTTGCTACGAAAGCTAAAAAGTTGTCACACTCACTACTTGTAATTGATGAATCTCATTAGAAAGTTATCATTCAAATGTTACACATGAACACCAACTAAACTATATAGATAGATACCTGAATATTATTTATCATAAAAAAAGAATGTGTGTCGATAATTAATGCAAAGTATCAGAGAAAATAATACATCTCTTCGTTTCGAGAGAGTACTCGTGCGTAACGCAAGTATTTCTCTATCATTGCGTCTGCGTTAAGCATGTACAACGTATAGTATGTTGGTTTTTTATTTATCAAAGTTTATTGACTCTATGTATGAAAGATTGGGAAAGAGGAATAGAAGAAAAAAACAGATAGATGGAAAAAAAAAACTTCTAGCATTGTTGAGTAGTACGGTGACGTACGACCTCTGCATGTAATTATAAATAATAATCTTAAGTGAAAAAAAGATTAAGTACATCTAAAATTATAATAATCAAATGTGAAACTTCAAGCGATATCGAATGCACAGATCGATTCATTAAAATATTTGTCAAAGACGCAAATTCGGTGAAGAAGGCTTTTAACAGCAAATGAAGAAATTAAGATTGTTGATAGTTTTGTACAGCATAGCATAGTTAAAGTTATGGTATGTCAATATGTCATTCCTAAGCTAGTAAATCATTTCTTTTGATTTATACTTCGATGAGATTCTAATAATTCGAGAAACATATAAACACTTAATTACACCATATAATGTTTATTTGACTTGACTAAATTCAGTTTGTATTTTAAATTTTATTTCATATACATATTTGATACTTGAAATTAAATTAAATAAGTTGTGCTTTGACATAAAATTGACAAATTAAAATGTGAAAACAAAATAGGATATTCAATAATTGGAAGAGACAAGCGTTCAGAAAGATCGTATCATTAACCACTTGAAACTTTAGAATTTTTAATACTCGCATCATTATTTTTATGAAAAATTTCCTAAATAATTCAGTTGTCAGCAAACAAAATAATTCGATATTCCAACTTGTCTTCAATAAAACTATAAAAACCATTGTATTACTACCACATCTCTATTTGAGAGGCAAAAAACTCCAGAGTTAGAGAATGGTAACTCTACCAAATTTTAATCCTTCTATTAATTGTATGATGTGATAGCATCAGACATATTATCCATAGCGAAAATATCGTCTTCACCGTTTGTGCGTTACTGATTAGCTATTGAAAACCTTCGATATATAAATGTCTTTGGAACGTATAATTCATATGATAATTTTCACATTCCTATTAATCGGAACACAATTTATGACGAGACATTCCATTAAATATGTGTTACCTACAATAATAACGATGCGAAACGATGTGTTTATATTGATTTACAAACACTGCAAAGTCTTATTCGAGAAAATCCTCGTTATAACGCCGGCATAGGCGATGTTTGCATTGATTGGTGGTCAGACAATAATCGTCAATTTTGTTGTAAGAGACGGTGGATTGATTAAATAAGTATCATTGTATGTCAGAGCCATTTTCATGAAATTGTGTTTGACATCAGTTCGCAATTAATACGTAAAAAACGATTCGCTTATCTATCTTTTTTTTTGGTTAAGTAGATATTTTATCTTCAATGTACATGATGCATTCAGAAGTATCTCTACAGTTCACAAAAGCTTTAAATTTGTGATTGTTTGAAACTGATTCAAACTCTCCTAAATTGAAATAAATATGAATTAAATTGATTCGAAATGAAAAATTTTCGATACAAAGTGACATACTTAGAATTTCATGAACATAGATACCTTTAAGAATCTATACAAATGCCTATTCAAACAGATTTTAATGATGTATGGTGTGGGTGTGGTGTGGGTGTGCGTGTGGGTGGGTATGGGTGTGGGCGTAGGTGTGGGCGTGTGACTGTGGCTGTGGGTGTGGTGGGTGTGGCTAGAGGTGTTAGTCGCCGATAAAATTTTCATCCGCCGCCGCCGCCGATCGAGTGAAAGGTCACAGTTCAAGCTTCCTCTTTTTCTAAATTATCACTTGTTGATAATAATCAGTAATATCTCAAGTTTGATCTATGTGACAATTAGAGATTGCTGAAACCAACAGAACTTTTAAAAAATAGAAATTAGTGTATTTTTTCTTGGATGACATATGTTCTGAAAACCGAGCTGATAAGCAAATATGTCTCCTTGTGATTTTGTGACGCTACCATATTTATTAGGTTTTCATTTGCCTTATTCCTTCATGCACAATAGATTCATCGCTATTATTTTCTCCGTTGCGCGATTTTTGACTAATTCAGTATGCAGTTTCGACTAACTGTCTAGTTTGAGTTCGAATATAAATGTAACTAACATTGGGATTCGAATTCGAATTCCAATCGACACTTTTCTGCCAGTTTAGAAAAAAGAAAAATATTTAGTTTCAATTTGAATTCAAATAATCAATGAAAACAAATCTTGCTCTTTTTCTCCACGGACAGAAAAGTATCGATTTGAACTTGGATTCAAATTCAAATTTCAATGTTAGTTTCACTTATGATCTAATTCGAGCTACCATAGGGATGGCACATTATCTTTATTTTACTTTGAAAAAGTAAACTAAAGTAGAGTAGAGTAAAGTAAAATACTATAGTTTGAATGTGGATAATAAAGTGAGATAAAGTTAACCAAACAATATTTTTCATGTATTCATAAAAAATTGACATTTTTCGGCTTTACTTATTTTATTTCCACACTAATTTTAATACGAAACGATATTGAATAAACTTTGATACGTTCTAAGATTATTTCTAAGCAATCCTGAACTAAGAAATTGCCAAAAACTTTAAAACATACAACTTCATTTTTTTTCACTTTACTTTACTTTACTTTTTGGGTGACGTATTTAACTTTACTTGATCGGGTAAAGTAAAGTTCTAATACTTTACTTTATTTGGTAAAGTAAAGATAAAGTACCAGCCATAAGCTATCATGCTTCAATTTAATTTGTATTTTAGATGGATAGTCACATTATTGCCATTTCGGCTTATATCATGAGTTCTTGTTGTGTGGTTTGAAGTTATTTTATGATGGGACAATGTGAATTTTTTGAATTAATGAAAATAAAGTTACATCTAGTGGAAAAATTTTTTCATAAAAAGACATGAGCGTGCTAAGAGGAAAACAGCATTATAATTCTGTGCGAACAGAACGTCTAATGTTTGTCTTAACGGTAGGGATCTACGAAAGATCCTGTGAAATAACATAGGAAAAATTTTGTCGTCGACGCCGCCGCCGAAAATGACCTCCTTGGCGAGAGCTCGCCGCCGCCGCCACCGATGCCTTAAAAATTTTCCGCCGCCGATCAAATGATCGGCTAACACCTCTAGGTGTGGCTGTGGCTGAGGGTATGGGGGTGTGGGTGTGGGTGTGTGGACGTGGGTGTGGGTGTGGGGTGCGGGTGTGGGGTGCGGGTGTGGATGTGGGTGTGGCGTGGGTGTTGTGGCTGTGGGTGTGTAGGTGTGGGAGTGGTTGTGGGTGTGTGGCTGTGGCTGTGTGGGTGTGGAGGTATGGGTGTGGGTGTGGGGTGGGTGTGGGCGTGGGGTGGGTGTGGGTGTCAGTGAAGACAAGACCTAAAGCCATACCCACACCCACCATCCACACCCACACACTCCACACTCCACACCCATCACACCCACCCACACTGACACTCACACTCACACCCACACTCACACCCACACCGACACCCACACCCCACACCTACACCCCACACCCACACTTCACACCCTCATGCATTTAAAGTTTCAGCCATTAATTCAATGATTTACCGAGCGATTAGGATCTGTTCTACTTATTCATCAATGAACGACGAATTTGAATTCATCACAAACATAGCATTAAATAATGATTATCCATTAGGAGTCATTTAAAGTCGAATTAGAAAGACACTCAGTAAATATTTAGAAAGATCTAGTACAACTAAAAACCGAACATCTAAACCGATAAAATTAGACGATACATGTCTAAAAAGCCTGCAACTCCTCATTGACTTACCTTATATTGGTAACGAAACTAAAATTCTAGCGAAGAAACTTGCAGAATTAGCTCATGCTACTCGACCTGGTCTACACATACAGCCAATTTCTCGCCCACCCCGTGCAACAAAAACGTTTTTTCCACAGAAAAATAAAATTCAGAAAGATTATCAATCTAATATTGTTTACATGATATCATGTTCTGAATGTGATGTTAGTTATATTGGAAAAGCTATTCGACAAGCACTGAAGAGACATCAGGAACATGGAGAACCACAACAAATTAAATCCTCTCCTACTTCTCAAACGGATGTCCATACACTACCAGATCAACATTTAAGAAGATCCGATCGAAACAAAGGAAAACCAAAAATTGATTACTTTCCACAACATGGCATCTTAGAAGAGAAACATCAGATAAAAAATGACGAGCAATTAAATAAATCAGCCATTTATAAGCATCATACTGTAACAAATCATAAGATTAATTGGAAAGGATGGGAAATCATCTCCAAAGATATTAGAAGATATCGCCTATTAGTTCGCAAATCTCTACATATTCTACAAAAGAAACCTTTCCTCAACAGAACGACTTCCTCTGCTCCTCTATTAATATACCCTGAAGGTCTTTAAATATCAAAACCAAGTGTTAAAATTAAACAAGGACAAGATAATACACCACATGAGGGGTGGAAGAGATAGTCGAATATGCGCATATTCGATTATACTACTCAATAATAGTGGTGCGCTTTTATCTGTCTATTGGTAGATCACTCCTTTTTCTTCGTATATATTGTCGTGTTTTCTTAAAAAATTGTCATTGTAAATTTGTCTTGAAAATGATATGTGAAATACCGAAACGTCGACTTTAATTGTATTGTTTATATACTTATCAAATAAATAAATCTAGCTGCTGTAAAACATTTCTACTTTACAAGCATATATGATTCATCTTTGCCACGTTGTATTTATGTCAGTATTGTGTAATTACACTTACCTTATATTTTATATCACGGTGACGTTGCTCTTGCTTTCACATTTATTTTCTTAAAGACTTTAAAATATTATCATGTCTACAACGAAAAATTCTTCCAATCCTGACACTGATGTATGCTCGATTTGTTTGGGTGCATTAGTACAACCAGGCATGGATCTGTTTAAAACTGCATGTCAACATCAATTTCATTTTGTTTGCTTGGTAAAAAGTGTTGAAGCACAAAATCATGAATGTCCACTCTGTCGAACTCGACTGGATTCTTTGAGCAGTATTATTCAGACACCAGTGCAAAGTACATCTGCACCTGTTCAGGTTTCTACACAAGCTGCTGCCACGCCATCATCTACAGCTTCTGGATTTTGGTCTACATTGAGAAGATCGCTGAGCAATGCATATAGTTGGGTGAGTAAGAATTCTTCTCAGCCACAAGCATCATCCACACATGTAAACCAATTTGAACAGTTATCATACTCGAACTCATCTGAAGATTTGGTTGATGAAGCAGCTGTTCGTGCTCTATCAGCTCGTATCCAAGCTGTTCGTCAAAGGACAGCTAACGGTACAACTGAACTTGCATTGGTCACAGCTACAACTATGTTAGAATTTGGTGGTCAAGTATCAACACAAGCCTCCAATATATATGGAATGGTGACACTCAAAGCACCTTCCCTTCTTCCGATCACAGCTAGCGAAAAGGAACTTAATGAATTACGTGTTCCAATCGATCTCATATGTGTTGTTGATCAAAGTGGATCAATGCAAGGAGAGAAAATTGCATTACTGAAAAAGACTTTGGATTATATTATCGATCAAATGGGTCCACTCGATCGATTAGTGATTGTTTCTTTTGATACTAAAGCATACGATCGATCCAACGGTCTTAATATGATGACACATGCAAAGTGAGTATTCTATTGCTTCAGCTTTTGATGAATATTTTCTTCTTTTAGACAACAAATTCTTCACACTGCAGTTGCGCAGAATATTCATGCCAGTGGTGGCACTTATATCGGTTCTGGTCTCGAAATGGGTATTCGAATGTTAACTAATCGTCGAACGAAAAATCCACTCGGAGCCATGCTTCTTCTCACTGATGGTGAAGATAATCAACATCATGATTATTCTCAACTAATGCGAACTCTACCTGATGGTGTCGTTTGTCACACATTCGGCTATGGACTAGGACATAGGGCAGCGTTGCTATCTCAATTGGCAGAGCAGGGACACGGAGGAACTTTTACCTTTATTGATCGAGTCGATTCAATCGCTCTTGCTTTTGCCACTGCTCTTGGTACTCTCTTCACATGTGTTGCGCAGAACTTGAATGTAAAACTTGAGTTCGATGGTTTATATGCAGTCACACGCTCGCATTCTATCTATAGACATGAACCTGTCCAATTACCATCTTCACAAGTCACATTCAAACTTAATGATCTCAATAGTGAGGAAAGTCGCAATCTTGTCTTTCAATTAAACGTACCTGCACTTGTTGAACAACCGAATAATAATGATATCATTGGCAAGTAGAAGCCTTATTTCTTTCTAATACACTACGATTCTTCTGTTGACAGGTCGTGTATCAATCGAATACACTGACGCAATTAATGGGCGTCAAATTCAAACACCAACGATACCATTTCTACTTGCACGTCCTGCTCAACTGACTCCTGACTCGCCATTGCTTGTTGTAAACTATGCACTAGATTTACAACGTAATCGTGCAGAAACAAGTCGTGTTTTGAAAGAAGCAGTGAATGAACCAAACTACGAACGTGCTCGAGAATTATTGAATGCACAATTAGCAAAAATTCGAGCATCTGTGTCAGCTCAAGATCCACTATGTCAACAATTAATACGCGATTTGGAATATCAGTATACAAGTCAATATGAATTTGCAACAACCATGACTAATATGTATATGCAGCATGGACAAGAACGAGCCACTTATTCAACGGCTACAACACTCAGTGCAAATTGTTATATGACATCGGGTCAAGAACGCTTCCGATCGCTTGCACGTAGATATAATTAACACATTTTAGTTATCATTCTGTACTATTTATTCAAATAAAAACATACAAAAAAAGACAAAAATCCGTTTTTAGAAAGAATAACGCAGGGAAAAACTATCACGAGGGTGTGGGTGTGAGAGCATGGATATGGGTGTGTGTGGCTATGACAATGGAGAGAAAAAATGTCAACACCAACCTTCACCCACACCCATACCCCACACCCCCCCACTCACACCTCACCCACACCCACACCCACATCCTGGTGTTAGGTCATCAGTTGACTAAAAGTATATGAACATTTTTTTATAGATTCATAGAATGATATAAGTTTTCGGCACCGTGAGAATGACATAAAATTGAAATTTTTGAAACGAATTTCAAATTATTTTATTTGACTTATCTGATAACTAATATAAAAAGAAGTGATATAATCATCAAAAGAAAAAAAATCCTTGTTTAATTTAAACCATATTGCATTAAGATTTGGGAATAAATATTCATTGAGTTTCGTGGAGATGGAACCCGTAGTTGGTTTTTATGAATTCTTGTAATCAGGGCTGGCCCGAGTCAGCAAACATTGGGGGGTTGTTCCGGATTTTTGTAATGCGAATAAAACTTTTGTCTAAGAGTACTCAAGAAAAAAATTTCATTTTCGCAGGGAAAAAACAAAAATTTTCGATTATTGGGGCGGTTGTCACAACCTCTACAACCCCCTATCGGGCCAGCCCTGCTTGTAATTTATCTCTATTCAAGAAACAAATATTTAATGATAAATAAAATCAAATTGAGCACGTTACGTTATTCTACCAAGACCAGTTGAGGTGAAAAATTTGATACAAAATCGAGTATTTTCTGGATTATCACGTAGACAATGATGTTGCAAAAGTTTTGTTATTGTTCTAGAATAAAAGAAACAAGAAAATAGATTTTTATTGTTTTATCTTCCAATGATTTACGGATCAGTTAAACGATTTTTAAGTTCGGTAAAACCAAGAAAATGAAACAATTCCAACAATAAATTTTTCAAATAAATACTTTATGATGATCTTGTATTTTTTTCAGTTAAAATAATAGAGTCAAATATCTAAAAGAAAAGTAAAAGTATAATATCTTTATTTAGTATCAAGAATGAATACATACATCCCATGAAATGGAATTAGTGACAAGTAAATGTGCAAAAAAACTTAGTCACATTCCTTAATTTAGCATTTTCCAAGCGATAAGCATACACATATTGTGTTGCAAAAATGTCTCCGAACGAATCAATGTAACCTTCTTCTAATAAACAAAGATATTCTCCAACTAACCCAAAAAAATCTTCATATGTATGTTGTTTTGTACAAATATCAACAATCATTTCACATAATTTATCCTATTTAGATGAAGATTAAAATACTCGTTTTTTTTCTTGTACGTATATTAAACATACGTCTCGTCGACCATATGAATTCATTTTATGTAATTTACTTGCACATTTTTCAGCATCAATACTTGCTTGGATTATTAAAAATATTTTGTGATGATGTATTAATAAATCTGCTTCAGTTCGATCAACATTTGTCGGTTGTTGTCTTTTTTCATTATCATTATCTTTTTCATCACTATCTGATGAATTCGAACTAGATTCATTTTCATTATCACTATTATTAACAAGAATTTTTTTCCGACTTTGTTTATATTTGTTTTCATTAACTTTATATTCTTCATCATATTGAAATTGATCTAAATAAAAAAGAAAAAAAAATGTGAAATATTTTAAGTGAATTGAATATTTATTTTACCAAGCATTTTTTCAGAATCATAAGAATTATTTAATAGTAATATATGTGTATATTGATAATTTTTATCAACTAAATCTAAACCATATTGAATAGCTGGATATGTTTCAAATCCATCTCTTCGTATAGTAAATAAATCTTGAATCATATCTTGTGTCTGTTTATTTAATGATGGTTCTTGAAGTAAATTTTTTAATACTAAATATATAGTATATAATTCTTGTGGACTAACTGTTGATAATTTTTGACCACATTCTTTTAACGATTCAATAGCTAATATAATATTATCATCAGTTCGATTCTCGAATAGAAACAGAAGGATTTGTAAGGCAATTATTTCATGTAACTAAATAAAAAAAACTAACAATAGTATAGATTGCTCTATTGTGTTTATTAAAAAAATACATACGACTCTTTGGTTAATAAGATGTGCAAGAAATTTAGCTTCTGCAAAACATTTCGTTTTTTCGTCATCCATATGTGCCTTACGAAATGATGATATAAGACGTTTACAAATTAATTGGCCAATTTGTGGAAATTTTGAGTTAATCATAGATGTTAATGCAGCATAAACAGGAGTAGAATATGGAGATTTAATTTGTGCTTTAATAATAGCTTTAGCAAGTAAACCACGACCACGAATAATATTATATTTAAATAATTCATGAGCAATTTTTGTTACATTTGAATGTTTCACTTTCTTAACTTGGCCATCAATAGTTTTTTTAAATCTTCCCATGCTAAACGTTGATATTCAGTTATTAATATATCAGTTAATGTACCCTAAACTAAACGTAGAAATATTCTTTTTTAATTATTTTGAAACACTTATACTTGTAAACGACGACGTTTAGCCGGTGGCATATAGAATCCATTAGTATGTTCCGGTATATCAGCTGTTGTTTTCGTTAGATGAAGATTTTATGTTTGACGAGCTACATAAATTTCTTTTGTTGTCGACATATTTGTTCATTGAAGATCAATGTTATGTTCGAGTTGAATTTGTTGTAAATAGATGCTCATATGTTATGTTGTTCTTTTTGCTCTTTGTTATATGTAAAGTCAAGCAGGAAATTTGTCTGATTTCACTAAGAAACAGTTGTCGGGAGTTGTCGATAGCATAATTTATTCCAAGAAAAAAAAATCAACATGAAACATTAGAAATAATCATGTGTACAATCTGTCATTAGAAAACTAATTAAATTATGCTTTGCAACTTATTTGGGAGATTTCTTTAATATGTTCTTAGAGAATAAATTGAAATATCGAGAAGTTAAAGCAAATCAATCTTTTGAACAAAGTGGACGAAATGGACAAGGTAGAATCAATTCAATGTAGATTAGTTACTGAAAGAAACTGAGTAGCTGGAAATAATCCATCACAAAAATCAATTCTTATATGTATAGAAAATATTATTCTCAGCATTGATTAACTCTTGAAAAACTCGATAAAAAAATTGTATTTCTTACTTTTTCAAATTTAATATAGTCCTATTGATAAGTGAAATTCGATATTAGAAACAAGCTTTAATAGAACATTTATGTGTTTCTTCAAAATAAATGTGTTGTATTTTCAAAGAAAATATTATTTGATAGTATGAAATTAGTATCTAACAAAAAAGAGTATTTTTTTAAATAAAAGATCAATTCATTTTTCAACAAAAATCTTTTCAAAGACTACTATCTTCATCAGAAAGATTAGCATGTTTTATTAAGATAAAAATACATGTTGTTTTTCGTGTTTGTCTTTTCTGAAATACATTTATCACTCGGTCTAAACAGATCAATTGGGCTATATAAAATTTGTAAAAAAAATACATCTATCTACGCAAATATATAAATTCCAGGATAATAAAATTGCGTATTCAGAAATGCAGTACATTTATATCTTACAAAAAAAGATTCAATTCGTTTGATTTTCGCTTTTCCAACTGCTTTATATGATTATTGAATGAGAAAATCGATTTGCAAACGAAAGAGACTTGCTTTCTTGCTTTTCTTTTGTCTAATAGCATAAATGTGAAGAACTGAATAAAAATACTGATTAAGAAATACAGCAAATGAATATTTGAGCAAGTACTGAAAATCATTGATTTCATTATTTCTTGCGCCAACAAAATTTTATTTTGAAAGTGTGGGTGTTATTGCGAGCATTTCATTAGCCCACATTCTCAAGATGATTCCAATTTTTATTTGAATTATGTAGCGTTTTCAAATGATAAAAACATTGATCGATCTTTGCAGACATTAATTAAATACAACAATGAAAAGATAAGACAAATTTGCAACATTTTTGCTGAACAATATGTGATTTTTTTATATAAAGATAAATATATTTATAGAAGGAACCAGATGATGTTCGACCTGATGATTGAGTTCATCACTGAAAAAAGTGACAATATAACTAACAAATTGAACATATGTTGTTGTGTACATTTATCGAGTTGTGCCACACAGTTGACGTCGATTTCTGAGGTTGATTATTGGTACTTGTATTTTTTCTTTGATATTTAATTACACAATGTTCGATGTTAATACAATGAAAACACGTTTAATAACTACACGGAAATAAAAAGAAGAACCATCCATTGAAGAATTACCCTAGGTTATCAAAGAAAAATCTTTTTTGTTCTGGATTTATTTTTCTCAAACGAAAGCTTATTCGAACTATAGTCAATTCAGAGGGAGTAGGTCATTTGATCTTGACTGCGAAAAACGCGAGCTAAAACAAATGTAAGAGATCTTGTTTTATCCTTTGAAATCGACATATTGAGAGGTGCCTTCGATATTTTAATAGTCTCTCATGGTTAGTAATTTGACCACTTTAGCCGGAAGGTATTTCAGTTGATACAGAACAGTCAAGTTATAATTTCATCCTAGATGAGTAATTAACATAATCGATTTGCTTTTTCTTATTATTAATGAAAATAATTTCGAGTAAGATGCCAAATAGAATTCGAAATCATTGAACAAAATACTGATAATCGCATATAGGAAAGGAAACAAAGGGAAAAAACCGAAAATATAGTGAATAATAGTGTAAATAGGAAGAATGAGAAGGTTCCAAATAAAACAGAATTGATAAAAGAAAAAAAACATGATGGAGTCTTATCAATTAGTACGCGTTGCAATCAAATTTTTTACTGAAAAATAAAGATTAATTTATCATTTTGTAATTTATTAAATGGGTAACAAGAAAATTTTGTTGAAATTCAAGATCTGCCATTTCGTTTAATTGAAATTCCAATTGGGGTGTGGTGGGTGGGTGAGTATGGGTGCGTATGCGTGTGTGCAGCTGCATGTATTGTTCGTCGCATCATACCCACGCAACAATCACATCCACACCCACATTCACACCCTCATCCAAGCGTCTCTAACTCATAAAACAACTGTAAAGTGTCACGCATCATTCGCTGTTTCATGATCTCTCTATTTCTAATTACAAGAACTTTGTTCTATAAAAGAAAAGACTGTAGGTGTGAATGCGTCAGTGGATATTGGATATGAGATACGAGAAGACTCACACCTATGTAGACAGAAAAGCGCTAAAACGATGTTTCAACAAGTTTAGAGAGTAAAATGGAGAAAAAGCTCGTTATACCTCATTGATATGATGAATCAATAGATTGAACCCGTTAAAACGGCTTTATTCTTGTAGAAACAGATTTTAATGTAGTTCATAGGCAAATTGTAGTGAATCTATCCGTTTTAATGCACTTTTACATATCAGTTAGGGTCGACTAAAGATGTATCGTTTAACCCCTTTCATTCCCATAGTGGCAAAAAAGCTAAACACGTTTTATCACAATAAACTGCACTCTCTTCTCACCTTTCAGCAGAAATAATCTCGGAAGAAAAGAATTAAACTCGTATACTGTTATTTTTTCTAGTAACATCTTGTTTTTACTTGAATAAAACGAAAGTATTTCATAAAGCTATGTAGACAGCCGTCGGTTTTTCCTAAGATGGCGTGATACTGGTGGTTCTTTGGACAATCGAATAAATGATCTAATTCCCGCAGTTTTCACAAGAGGCGGTAATACGCCGTCCTTTTTGCACCGCGCGGTACATCGCAGTTTTTCAGTCCTATCAAAGCGACCAGATCTGACTGAACTTCTATGGAAATCCAGAAAAAATGTCCTTCGAGAGGCAATATAGTGAACTTTTTCAAATCCTATTACCACTAAGTGACTTTCCAGTGCCAGATTGGTTATCTGAATATTTGAAACTTTCACAGAAATCGTGGGCATGATATCCTTCTCATTCTTAAATTCTCTCATACTTCAATATGCAGTGAAATATAGGCCCAGTACGACAGGTTATTTTTTGGCTCCAGTGCATTGCGGTTCTGAGACTGCGACTAACCACGATGTCCTAGCAGAAAACTGCGGTTTCACTCCAAACTTTCTCCGTGGGTCGATCAAACATTTCTTAGTATGAAGTTTTTCGTTCGGAGAAAATTTCCCTTTTCATGATAAAGTCAAAATCTCATTTCAAATGAACAAAATAAAACCAAGAGAACAGAAACAAGAAGTTATATTCTATGCCTGATTATTGTTTCTCACAAGAAAAAAGAATTGTTGAAAAATATTCATATATCATTTTTAAAATTGAATAGACTTAATAAAATATTTCGGTACATAGATTATTATTTAAAAAAAAAATTAGCATTATATTATCGATCATTCAACAATCACTAAAAAAAATTGCAATATATTCATATTGACAAAAAAACCCATCAATTTATATTCATGTTCATAATGTAACCTTGACACAAATTTCATGCAAATATAGGTATATATAATATTTTACTGTCTTAACTATGAAGGTAAAGAACAATCATCAATGTTTCTGAACTCATTCTACGACCTTGTACTAAAAGAGAAAAACAAGATATCGGCATAGTATTTGTTTGATGGTTTTTCGTAGTTAACAAATAACTGATAATTTATTTTTTGTAGTATTAATTATTAGAAAAGCTTTCGCTGACAAAATCCTCTTTTACAATAAGCTTAAAAAATAGCATATAGACATAAAGAAGATTTTATCTTTCACTACAAGAATATTATTTTTCATAAATATGCTTAAGGCAATACTAGGAGAACGAATGAGTAACACATAATTGCAATCTTGAGGGTTTTCTTTCCGTCTGATCATCAATCTAAACAATCATATAGACTCTTAACTCTGCATGACCCATTCTTTATTTTTTTTTGTTTTCTCATGCTCGAATAGTCAAATCAGTTTCTCGATTAGTTCTATTTGTTTTTTAACCAGAGTAATAGTAAATAATAAACGAGTCTTCTTTCACTACGTTTACAACTTTTGACTATTTATATTAATGAGTTTCTCATTTTTTTTTGTCATCTATCAATCAATAGAACACATCACAAAACTATTCCATTCTATGTTGTTGTTTTTTTTTACACTTTTTATATATTCATCAAAGAATCCCTTTGTTTTCAATATATATCAATAATAACAAAAATAGATATATTAACTAGCCTATAATCAATTTAAACTTAAATGTTAAGTCTTTTGTCTATTGAATCATAGAAATTATATGTTTATATTTATTGTCAAGTAGATAAAGAGAAAAATTTTGATTAAATTGTTTTTTATATTGGATAAAAATCTAAATAAATATTTGTAGACCTAACTAAACGAGTTCGTCATTTAATTTGAATTCAATTTAATTGATTTATTCATAAAAGAAAATATATTTTCGTTTAGATAACTAACTGAATATAAAAAGATCCTATTTTGATGTTTTCATCGTTAAAAAAACATATTATTTCTTAATTAAGTTAATCATAATGAAGTAAAATATTAATCAATAAAACATTTTTTGGTAATATTCTCCTAACGTCTAATTGAATAAATGATAATATCACATGAGAAAAATATCGTAGGAAGACAGGAGTGAGTCAAGGCAGAGACAAAAAAAAATAACTGTTGAATTCGAGAGAAGGGAAAAAACATTTTTCATGTGTAGGACGACACATAGTGATCATCGAATGAATCCTCTCTAATCTATTTTAATATAAATAATTATCTTGAAAAATAATGTCGAAGATTTATTATTTTATATATTTGAACATTTATTTACATAAATAATTAACAATAATCACTTTTAGTTTAATAATTATTTCAACTGTTTTCTTTATATCAACGATATTAATATTGTTTAGTTCAATATAAATATTGATAAATTCATTTAAGTTTTTTTCTTCTCTAAATATTCGAAATAAAATATCTTTGATTGATATAAATAATCGAATATTAATTTACAATAAATATCATCTTGTTAAATGTTGATTGTGTGATGATAAATTTGGACTTTGATTAAAACTATTATTATTATTATTATTATTTTTAATTTTTAATAATTTAATATTTGATTGATAATTTAAATAATTTCTTCTATTATGTTGACTTGAATTAAATATATTTGATCCAATTGAATTTCTATGTTCAACAGTTAAATATGGTACAAAAAATTGAAAATGATGTAAACCTAACATTTGTATAGCTGCTGAACGATAATGATTAACACCTAATATATATAAGAAAAAATTAATACCTAATGCAGCTATATTTAATAATTCACTTAAACGTTTTAATATTCGAATTATAATTAATGAACGAATATGACAATGAATACGATATTTTGGAAATATTAATATTGAGAATGTTTCAACAATAGCATGAGGAAAATAAAGAACTAAAAATATAATTGATGCTAATGTTAATGTACGAGTTAATTTTGATCGAAGATGTTCATTTTTTTGTCCAACTATTTGACGACGACTATGAACTAATTTTAATATGGCTTTATTTTTTATATAATAAAAGAAAAAAAAACGATAATTATTAATTATTTTAAAATAACAATAAAACAAATGTTTTACCTGTATTACTTGCTAATAATATAATAGCTGGTATTAATGTATAACAAAATAAATGAAAAACATATGTTTTCCATTGAATATAAAATAAAATTTGAAAACGACTTAAATTTGGAGATGTTCGACATTGACAAATAAGACGATTTGATGTTTGATTTATTTGAGTTTCATTTAAATATAATTTTCCAATAAAAGCAGCACTATATTGATAACCAGATTGTCGACATATCCATTTTTGATATAATATATCGGGTATATTTATTATTAATGATAATATTATTAAAAATAATATTATTCTTTTTGCACATTTACAATTACATATACGACGAGATAGATTTGGCCATTTTTTTGCCCATGGATCACAAACAAGTATTAAACGATCAAATGTTAAACCAACTATTGTCCAACAAGCAAGTAAAATAATTACATGATTTGAATATTCATAAAGTTTACAAAGTATTGATGAACGAAAATTTAATAAATTAAATGAAAATAAATAAAGAAATAAATCATGTAATGATTGAATACATTCAAATAATAAAGATAAAAAATCAAATATAGCCAATGATCGAAGATATTCAACAAATGAATGTTGTTGTTGAAATGAAAAACGATATACAACCATAAAACATATTATATTACCAATTATACCAATTGAACCAAATAATAATGTACCTTTTAAAAATTTTATTTATATTTATTTCATTAAAATAAAATAAAACAAGATTTTTTCCAAAAGAAAAATGATTGTTGAGTATCGTTTAAGAAAAAAATATTTTCTTCTTAATTTAATCAATAGAATATACTGATGTTTTTTTTTTAACAAGATAATAGAAAATCAAATAAAAATCTTATTTTCAAGAAAAACTCTTCTATTTTTTTTTTGAAGAAAAATAAATAACTCGGAATAATTTAATTTTCTTTTTTTTTAAAAACAAATTTCGATATTCGGTTTTTTTTTCTAGGACAAAAATTTTCATTTTATTTTATTTGTAAATAAAGAGTATTTATTATTCTGAAATAAATCAAACGATTATCATTATATGAACACATTAGGTTTTAATATATTTATAAAAATTATGAAATATATTCTATCATATAAAGAATAGATTTAAGAAACAAAAAGCGAATAAAATAATCTTACCAATAACATTAGTCCACCACCACCATGAACCTGCATCATCATTCATAGCTTGATTTAATATTGTTGATGAATAATTTTTTGTTTGTAATTCTGCTGTACAATTCATTTCTTTTCTTTTTACTTTTATATATAAATTCGTTTCCTTTTTTTTTTATTTTCTTCACAATAAAATATTATCTAGAAATATCTATATTTGAATTATAATATAGATAGAAAAAAAATGTGCGTGTCAATCTTTGTTAAAAAAAGAAAAATAGTGTCTATGCTGAGTACTCTATTTCCTTTCTTTTCTCGTTTTCTAACACAAGAGAAAAATGCAACTCATGACCATAATTAACAACCCGTTTTCTCTTTATCTAGCTATATTATTCTCGTTCTCTCTTCTTTCTTTTCTCTTATTGTAGTTCATATTATTTTATTTGGTTGAATAAAGTTCAAACATAACAACACTTTGATTATTGAGAAATACTAGAATAATATAATATAAGTGTTTATTTAACAGTGATATACTGATGATGGTTTTATGTCATTATAGTTGATAAGGATAGATAATATTTTTTCTTATTCTAGTATTTTGTCTTTCAATATTCAACTCTTATATCTGATAATATCATGTTTTTTAATTAATAAAAGTCAATTGAAAAAGTATTTAGTTATACAAGTTATTTTTGGAATAATCTATACTAATGACTAGAGAAGATATATTATATCAATACAATTAGAAAAAAAAAGCATGTCATTTAATGCGCAACTGCACTCGTAAAAAAAAAGGAATTTAACGCTAATGTCAACATACGAAATAAGAAAAACATGTCAGTTATAGTGGAACTAGTTCCGATATCTTTCTTTCTTTTTTTTTTTTCTTTTTTCCAATAAAGAACAATAGTCTTTCGATCATTCTGTCATCATCTTCATCTGTTTTCTATTGTTAACGACCATTTTTTGTTTGTATATATAAACATATATGTCGAAAAAAATATACGAGAAGAACTAAGAAAAAAAAAAAGACTAATAATTAAATCTTGTGTTTGTCTGTAAATATGAAGAGAGAGAAAAAGAAAGCGACAACAACAAAGTTGACATCAACTCTATCGACTGCGTAATGAGAAAAGGAAAAAAACGGAATATATCTTGAGATATATATATATATTTTTTTTTTCTTTCATTTCAAATCGACAAAGATCTTATTACATTTGGATGTTCTCTTGTTTTCTTTTTTACAAATTAATAAACAAAAAACATTCATGTCTGACAAAAGAAAAACGTAAAGAATAGTTTCTATTGATGTCCGACATTCGGATTAATAGATGTTTTTCTATTAAATAGAATCAATCCGATCAGGAAGTTCATTACCTATTTATCTGGATCATCTAACATAATATATTAATTGTAATATAGAAATATATCAATATAGAAAATGTAAATATTTTACTTTTTATGTAAATAAATATCGAGATGATTTTATAAAAGATAAAAACATAAATACATGTCACGACGAACTGAAGTAAATGCAAGTCAAAAACACATTTTCTTTTAATTAAATACTATTTTCTATATATAAGAGACACTTTCCATTATCTTTTTTTATTTTAATATTTTCTAATAAAAAAATGAAAGCTTGTTTTTAATTAACTTGGAAACTTACGCCTACTCTCAGAACATTCCGAAGAAGAGATATTATTATCAAAATGCAATGATGTTCTTTCTTTTATGGCAATTATCTATGATTCTACATTTTTTTTTTCGATAGATATTCTGACAATGATTAATAATGATATTCCCTTGAGCAGTTCTATAAATTGAATAGATATATACGTATCAAACATGATTGAGAAGTCTACAATGAATTGTTTTGAGTAAGAAAATAGATTAGAAACAAATACAAAATAAAGATTTCCGATTGAATATTATTTCATATAATATAAATCAATATTAAAGATTTATTCTCAATAGAATATTGATATATAATTACCACTTGAATTTATCAAAAGAACAATTTCAAACAAACAAAAAAAAAACATTTCATTATTTAAATAAGATTAATATATTAAAAAGTTGAAATTCTTTCTCATTTGTGTTTTTTTTTGATCGATTGATTACTTAGATCAAAAAATAAAATTTTTATTTAAAGAGTCAAGATGATATAACTACAATAGAAAAAAGAGTAAATTGAATATAAACTCTGATAGAATATAGTTCTATGTTAATTTATTCTTTCTTTTTTTTGATAAAAATAATTTTTTTAATTATTTCCTTTATGTTTTTTGAATTGTTAAATTAATTATAGATGAATTTTGTTAGATATAAAACAAAATAAGTATATTCGAATTGAGAAGTTTTTCGATTGATTGATCATCAATTATATTTAAACATATTTTCTGACAATCAAATTAGTACTAACCAACATTTGTTCTTTCTTTTTTGATAAACATGTCGAAATTTTTCTGCATATGACATTTTTTTATCAAAAACATTTGTTCGAATAACACAATATGTTTTTTTTTCTTTTTGTTTTAATTTGAAACCGAATCCTCTTATATCTTATTTCATATTAAGCATTAGATGAGTTTTTTTTGCTTTGGTCTCATCAAAAAAAATTCGTTTCGATAGATTTTTCCCATAAAAATCATTATCATCATAGCTATTTGTCATTATCCTATTTAACTTTTACCTCTAAATATTCTTTAATCATCTATAAGAATTTATAGTTAATAAGAAGATATGTTCATTTTCTTAACAAACATTTCAAAATATTTAAATACAAAAAAAAGAAACCATGAACGTGTTGTTAATACAAACATTCATATATATATGCCATGTAAAGATTTTCATTTAAATAATTATCTTATGTCATTATTTCAATCAACATTTATTTAATAAATCATAAAAAGGAAAATGATTTTAGATTTTAAATAATATTCTTCTATTGTCTTAGTAAAAACAATCTAATGTATGCCGATCAAGTCTTAACATAAAATATTAGCTTAGTTTTGGACGGCTTCAATCTACAAACAGTTGATGACATTTGATTTGTATTGAACAGCTATCAAAAAAATTTTATAAAAAAAAGTCTAAAATAGTGTCTTTACAAAACAAAATACTGATGTTGATACAGTTCTTATGTAAAATTATTTATTCAAGTAAATATAATAATAAAGCACTTAATTTTCTAGTAAATTCGATATTGTGATAAGCTAAATCTTATTTATGCATCTTGACTAAACAAATAATTTGTATGCAAATTCATATTAGTCTATAAATAGCTCTTTTTAAAATGATATTTGAAAAATAGAAAGTTTTTAAATCTCTAATACAATTGTTTATTTGACGAGTTCTTGAGATCATTCTTTTTTTTTTTTTTGCTGTAAAATTTATCTATTAAAAATTGTTTTGCATATGAAATATAATAGATTTCAATCGATATATAATATTAATCAAAATTGAATTCTGTAGAAAAGTTAATTTGAAAGAGTCTAATTATAGAGTTACCATTTAACAAATTTATTTTAGTAGCAAAATAATTAATGAAGCTTTTTTTTTTGTTGATCTTGTATATTTAATGAAAATTTTCGAAGAACAAATGTAACATATTACATGAAATAACAAACAAAAAACAAATAAGAAAATGGAATTATTCTGTTTGTGTATTTGGTGTTATATAAGCACGAATAATAGTTATATCATCAACAGGACGATCATTATCTGTTGTTTGAATCATTGAGATTTTTTGTAATACATTTATACCAGAATGAAGACGTCCAAATATCGTATGTAATTTATCTAATGATTGAGCTGGAGCTAATGTAAAAAAAAATTGAGAACCATTTGTATTTGGACCTGCATTTGCCATTGATATTATACCGGCACCTTTTAACAAATTAAATCATTATTTATATCTTTTTTTTTTCTTATTAAGAAAATCGAATTATTCGATTTTATTTATTATAAATATAAAATACAATATTTTATTAAAGAATCTTTCGAATAAATTACTCAATAAAAAAAAAGTCTTCAATATTGAATATTTAATAAAACAAGTCACATATAGAATAATAGTTATTTGATTTTCATTATCTATATTGACGATAGGATTTATTTAAGATAATATAAATAAATCAATACGAATTTAATTTTGTATTATCAAATAAAATAAATATTTTATTGGGGAATTATTTCTTATTATAATTTACTAAAATAAATATAACTGATAAGTTTTTTTTATAGAAGAACTGCTAATCTATATCATATAACATATTATTCATCTTTGTTCACATCATCAATCATATCGTTTACATATAGAATACACGTTTTTATATACAAGGAAAATAAGAGACAATGAAAGATATATGCAAATCATCAACAACAAAAAAGAAACAGAAAGATATATTGGCATTGTCATACATGGAATTATAAAAAATAAGTTTTCCATTTAGAATTTTCTCTATTTGGTTTTTCTCGTTTTTACAAAAAGTTAATTTAAGAGTGAACATATATTAATTGTAGCAAAAAAGATAAATATTTTTTTCGATGATATTTTAGATTAGAAACAAAAAAAAAAAACCTAATATTGATTAAGAACATCAAAACTAAATTGATTTACTTTTTGAATAAAAAGCAAAAACGTTTGATAATATTTAAGATAAAAATAATATCTGATTTATAGTTGTAAAAAATTAATAATTGAAATAAAAAAAAACAAACAAACTTTACCAGTATGTTTTAATAAAGGTGTTATTTCATCATTAAAATATTTTCCATAAATTGATGCTCCTCCACGTCCTGTACCAGTTGGATCACCACCTTGTACAATAAAATCTTTAACAACTCGATGAAATTTTGTTGAATTATAATATCCACGTCTAGTTAATTCAGCAAAATTTCTACATGTATTTGGTGCATGATCCCAATAAAGTTCAACAACCATTTTACCCATACTATTTATTTAAATAATTTATTTATAAAAAACAAAGAAAAAAAAAAATCCATACGATGTTTCTAATGTAACAAATGGTGGTCTCCAATTATCAGGTGGAATTGATGAAACTGATCCATCATTATTATTGACTAGATGCATTCGTATTTTATTTTGTTGTTCAATCTAGAAAATATTTAATTGATTTAATATTTAAATGATGTAGTGGGTTTTTTTTTTCTTAAATATTTATTGTTTACAGAGAAATAAACTGTTCAAATAAAACAAAACTAATCTGACAAAAGACTAGATTAATGTAAATTGTTGTTGGGGATGTTGTTGTTGTTTTTGTTGATAAAGAGCTGAAGCTCGTTTTCGTTTTGCTTTACTTGATGCTGATGGTTTTATTCCTTGTGCTGATGCTGTTGAAGAATTTGATCGATGACATTTTGGACAAAACCATGGAATTGATTCGGGAGGTTCTTCAACAATACCAACACATTCCCTAAACAATAATGTTTTGTTTTTTTTAAAATACAAAAATTAATAATATACTAACCAATGATACCAATCATCACATAAATCACATGCTATCATTGCTTCTTGTCCATTATCTGGTCTATTACAAGATGGACATATCCAGATCTTTTCTTGAGAATCATGATCAATCTAAATTAGAGTTTGTTTTGTTTTTTTTCATTCATTCATTCATATCTGTTATTAGACTAATCGAATAAAAAGTGGAATTATTTTTTTTATTCGTCACTAGATAATTAGTAATTACTTATTTTCTTTGTTCCTCATAAGGATCGAAATTATTAATTTTAAGACAAGAATTTATTATCATCGATAGTTATATTAGAATGATAAAAATAAATCTATTTTATCAACAATTAATCTTAGATATATTTCATCCTTAAAAAAATTCAGAATTGTAACTTAAAAACGAAATTTTAATTAAAATAATTTATCTTTTAATCTAATAAAGAAATAAATTAAACTATTAAACACAATTTTTACTTCATATTATGACAATCATTAGATTTCTATCCTATTCAGAATAATATTAAAATAATTTAACTTCTTAGTCTAATTATGAAAAGTTATCGGCATTTTAAAAAAAAAAAAAGTGTTCGAAAAAATTTCGAAACAAACAATTTTATAGTCGAAATTTAGTCAATAGATTTTTTTAACCCTTTCGTAGCGATGTGACCCACCGGTAAGTCACATTATAAAGTACTCCAAAAGCTCATTGATCACAGAAAAAATTGAATATCTCTATCATGCTTTGATCAAAAGAGTTGATTCTTTCATCACTGATAAAAGAATGTTCATAGTTCTTATTCATCAGAGAAAACGTTGATGAAAATTGTTCTTAATTATTATAGTCGTCACAAATACGGAGATGAAATCTCTCATAAATTATAAAATATTTTCCTATGATGTTCGAGCTTTGGATTGTCAATTAAGTTTATTTTTTTTTAACCTGTTATTTATTATGAAAAGAAAAAGGTTGATAAGAGTGTAACCTATAGAAAAATGATCATCTATTTATAGAAGTATTTTAACAAAAGCAGCAATTGGTTAGAATAAACCTTGTTGAAGAATAGTGGAATATCCGATGAGAATACCGAAAAAAATATTTATTTTTTAAGTCAAAGGTAATGGAAATCATTAGAAAAGTTTAACAAAAATCACTATTAAGAATTCTCTCATAATAGTCATTATATGAATGAAAAATCTCGAATTAGTAATATAAATAATGATAATGAAAAATGTATGAATAAATTCTATTATTTCGAGTTTTGAATAATAAAAACTAATCAAAATAAATGAAAGAGAGAAAAAAAACTAAAATAAATTCTTACACGTCGTTCTTCAATAACAGCAACTCCAACAATATTATTTGCTCGTTTAGTATTTTGTTTTTTTTTATTAGTATTTTGTTTTTTTTTAATAGGTGTTGATGTAATTTGTTGTGATAAATTAGTTTGAATATGATTTAATATTGATTTATTAGGTGATGTACGTTCTCCAAGTGGAAGATCATCAATTGAAACAGTATTATCTTCATGTAAACTTATATTTGATGTTGAATTTATTTTATTAATATTATTTATTTCAGTTTTTGGTGGAACACGTTTTACTTTTCCAGATTTTCTTCTATGTGGTGTTCGATTTATATTTGAAATAATTCCTTGACGATTTGAAACAGGTGGTGATGATATTGTTGCATTTATTGATGATGATGATGATGATACAGGTAATGTTAAACGTATTGGACTTGTTTTTAATCTATTTTATTTATTTATATATAGATAAAAAAACGAAAAAAAAAAAATGTAAATTACTCTGTATGAGAACGTTGTTCATTATCATTTGAATTAAATTGATCATCAGATTTAGTTGTTTGAAGAGAATTAGTTGAATTTGATGGTTTTCCTAATTTTATTTTTAAACGAATTGTTCCTCCACCTGATTGATTTGTTATTGGCTAAAAATAATATAATTTTTTTTGTTTGTTAAACTATTAAAAATACAAAAAAAAAAACTATTTCTTACAATATTTGTTGATGATGGAATTGAATCAATATCCATTTTGATATTTTGTTGTTGTTGTTCATTAAATTGATTTTCTTGTTCTTTTTTAATTTTTTTATCTTGTTTATTATCTTGTTCATGATGATGTTTTTTCTTTTTTTTCTTTTTTTTTTCTTCTTCATTTGATTGATTCTAAATAAAATAAAAAAACTTAAGTAAAAAAATTTTTTTTAATAAATGTTAACTTGTGATGAAATTGATGTTAATGTTGATGATTGATTTAAATGAATATTTGTATCAATTAAAAATTTATTAATATTAATTGAATTTTCAATTTGATTTATTCGATTTTCATTTGGAAGACTAACAGGAGGACTTATCATTGAATTCGTTTCATTTGTATTAAATAATGGTAATGATGGTGTTCGAATTTTTAAATTTATTTTCTAAATAAATCAATAGAAATATAAAACAAGATTTTTTCGATTTATTCAGTATTTCATTTTTTCTTATAAATTATATTTAAATTTGATTGTTTTTGTTTTTAATGAGAAAAATTTCCTCAATATCTATGATAAATAATGAAAGAAATGTAGTTTTGTTTAAACTTTTTGACTATGAAATATTCTTAATTCAGAAAAAAAAATTCAAATGAATTTTGTTTTTTGAATTATTTTAAAATAAATTCGATGTCAAATAATTCAAATAAATTTAAAATATTAAAATAATAACAAAATCATATTGTCTTTTTAACTTTAAAATAGTGATAATCTATTATATTTTGGACTTTATTACAATAAAAAAAACAGAAAATTTTTGATTGTAGAAAATTAAAATTTTGTTTTGAAAACTTTTCCGAAAAAAGATCAAAATGTGAAATTCTATTTCTATGATAAATAAAAATTACCTCACGTGTGCTAGACAATGGCTTAGTACTTTTTATTGATCGTTGAAATTTCTTTGTAGCAGTTGGTGGTGTTTCCTATTTATAAACATAGAAAAAAATTTTATTTTACTTTTTTTTGAAAATAATGATTTTATTATGAAAAAGTTCATGTATGTTTAATTATTTTGAAATATATTCTCATTGATAAAGTTAACTATCATAATAATAATTATCATTTGATGATTAATATTTTAGAGATAATCAAAATGAATTATCGAAATAGTTCTCACATATTTTCAACTTTTCAAATTAGATTATTTTATGTAGAAAACACAAAGATCAACTTAATTTATATTAATATTTTTATCATTATATCAAATGTAACAAAAAATTAAAAAAAAACTCATAAAAACTTTGACGCACTAGATTTTATTTATAGGAAAATATTCTACAGAAAATTAAAAACAATCTATTCAATGGAGACAATGATATTACACTTGTAGTTTTTGATTATAAGAGATAAAACTTACAGATTTTACTAAACGATATTTGTAATAATGAGAGTTAAAACTTTATCAATGAATGTATATATATGTGAAAATAATTAAATATAGAAAGTTTTCCATAGATCGAGTTGAAATGAATAAGATGTGTGTCAAATTGTGTAAAAATTAAACTTTACAATTTAATTCGATAGAATTTTCTTGTTGTTTTCTTATTGGTTAATATTAGTAAACCAGCGAGAGCCCGTGCATACTGCACGGCACATTTCTCCTTTAACGACTGACTTGAGACGTTTAACTTTGCATCCGATAACAGACATATAGATACGCGATATTATGTATATAGATCAAAGCCTTACGGCCTTATACTCTTCTATCGCACATATTTCTATAGCCCATGTAGCCTTATAACCTTTGTACCTCTTGTAGCCTTATCTCTTTATTATCTGACATCCTTCAGCGCCTATGGGTACCCCAATATAATAGTCCTTGAGAGCCTATGAGTGCCTCTATATAATAGTCCTTGAAGACCTGTGGGTACCTCTATATAATTGCCCTTGAGGACCTATGGATACCTTTATATGATAGCCCTTGAGGACGTATGGGTACCTCCATAGAATAGGCCTTGAGGACGTATGGGTACTTCCATAGAATAGCCCTTGGGGACCTATGGGTACCTCCATAGAATAGCCCTTGAGGACCTGTGGGTACCTCTATATAATAGCCCTTGAGAACCTATGGGTACCTCTATATAATAGTCCTTGAGGACCTATGGGTACCTCCATATAATAGCCCTTCAGGGTCTATTGGTCCCTCCATATAATACCCCATGATAACCTGTGGGTACCTCTATATAATAGCTCTTGGTGCCTTCCCCTTGTAGTCTTATATGACCATTAAGCCCTTGATCTTTGACCCGGTGCAGAGAAACACACACACAGACACATACACACACACTGAACATTATATATATAGATTAACTTACAGAATTATTTGTTATTTGAGGATTAGGAACATTTTTAATATTTAATATTAATGTTGGAACTTTTGCTGTTGGTGTTGGTAATGGTGGTTTAATTGATAAATCAAGTACAGTATCATTATTTTTATCAATATTTAATAATGTTTCTGGCAACTAACAAAACAAACAAAAAAAAAAAAAAAACTATATTAATTTAAATAAAAATAAATATTAACATTAGTTGAAAGATTTGATTGAGAATATACTTCATTTGATTGATTTATTGGTGGACTAACAACTGATTTTTTTCCAACATTAATTGATGGACTATGTGGATATAATACAGATGAACTTCCCACTTTTTTAGTCATTGTTCCATCAATTGTTGTTGATGATGATGGTGGTGGTGGTGGTGGTGGTAGGAGTGGCGGTGGTAGTGATAATGATGGTGGTGGTGGTGTTGCTGTTGTTGTTATTGTTGATAGTGATGGTACTGTTTGTGATGGTGGAAATTTTTTAGTTGGTAATGAAGGTTTATCATTAACAACTAAAGCTTTTGGTATAGTTACACGAATTGGTGGACCTTGTTGATCTTTTTCATTATTTTCCTATTTTATTTAATTCAGTTGGTTTTTTTTTTTTTTCTAGGAAAATAATAATAAAAAGAAAAAACAAAAACCTTTTCAAGTTGTTCTTTTTTTGCTTTTTCAGCTGCAGCTGCAGCAGCAGCAGCAACAGCAGCTTCCATTTCAATAATACGTCGTGGACGATAAAGAACTGATGGTAATGATTGATTAGGTCGTTTTCCAATAGGCATTGTTGTTGTTGTTGTTTCATCACCATTTTTACTTAAGAATGATAAAAGTGTTAAAGGATGATGAGACTCAGATCTAAATAAAATAAATTAATTAGAAGATTTTTATCTTTATTAACTCTATAAAATAATTATTTATCAAATAAAAATTATTTAAACTCAGATTGAATTATGATAAATTAAAATTCTATAAAATATCTGTATGAAGTTAATTGTTCTATATATAATAAAGATACAATTCTATTTAAAATGATTTTTTTTCAAAATAAAAAAAGATAATATTTTACAAAGCAAAAAAATTTGAAATGAATAAATTCTTATGAAAAGAATTGTTTTAAAATATCTAATTTTGAAAGATTAGAGAATATGATCTTAGAAGATTTAATCAATCGATTATACTATTGTGTAACTTCGAATAATTAGCGCTTATTGATTGCTAACTCTTTTTAGTAGATTTTAGTTAGATTAACATAATCTTATAATAAATTTAAAAAAAAAAAAATTATTTTTCTGTTAAATTATGTTATGAAAGATAAAAAATAAGAGTAAGATATTGTTTGAATTAAATAAAAAAAAACTAATACTTGTCAATTTTTTTTTGTTGATCATGATAAATAGTAGCATCAAAATGAGTATCAATATTGAGAGTTGTTGAATGTTCTGGTGTTTCTTCTATACGAAAAAACAATGTGATTTTAAATTTAAAACCGAAAAATAAAAAAATTCGTTTACGATCAGGAAAAAGTGGTAACCAATCATAAATATAATCAGTTGATTGATTTTGATCACGTTGAATAATTTCTTGTGAATCTTTCGGTGGAATTCTTAAATAAAATTGATTTCGTTTTTTAAATGGAAATTGAATAATATCTTGTGAAAATGGTAATGATTTAAATAATAACATATATTTATGTATATTATTAAAATTATTTTGATTATTATCAATAATAATTGTTAATAAATCAATTAAATTAACATTTGAATTATTATTTAATTGAATTATATTTGATGTTTGTTTAGATAAATATTGAAATTGTCTTTCACAAATATCAACTAATATATCAAGAGCTATTTCAGATGTTGTATCAAATCCAATAGCATCACATAATTGACTTATACTTATTTTTAATAATTCTCTTGCATAGTTTAATGACATTTTTTATCTTAAATATAATAACAAAAATATTTATATATTTATAAAAGAAAATTAACTTTAGTTTTTTGTTTTTTTATTATGAGAAAAAAAGAAAAAAATGAACGAACGATCAATATGAATATGTTGAACGACAACAATAACGTCCACAATGATTTTCAACATTTCTACAACAATTAGCTGTTGATAATAATGATAATGATATATTATCACAAAAATAAATATTTTCTGCTATTAAATTTCTTGATGAACTTAATAATAATAATAAACAATCAGAACTTATTCGAATACAACCAGATAAATCAATATATGTTAAATATTCATTTATACCATTATTTATTAATAAACTAAATAAGAAAATAAAATAAAATAAAATAAAATAAATTAATATTAAAAATTTTTTACTTTAAACCATAATCAGTTATTTTATAACACCCAGATAAATTAAGAATTTTTAATTTAAATTTTTTTAATAAATTTTTTGATAAAGAAAAACATTGTTGACATAATAATAAACGATTTGAACAATTAATATAAGAAGATCTTTCTTCAAATGAACATTGATGTGTATCTTCAATAATAATATTTTCATTTTTTTCTGTTAATATTAATGATGATATTATATTAACAAATAAATAATCATCAATTAATTCACATCCTTCTAATATTAAACTTTCTAATGAATTTATCCATCGAAAACTATTAATAAAAAAAAAACAAATTTAATTATTTATTTATCATTTTAATAAATTATTCTATATCAATCTATCTATTAATATATAAGACTAATCGATTTTTCAATCATTCAATTTTATTCGTTAAAAAAAAAAAAAACAAAAGTCAACTTACTGTATAAATGCTTTTGATGTTAATTTAGTCATTCCAATATTGAGATGTTTTAAATTTGGACATGAATCAAAAATTTTTCGTGCCTATAACAAGTCTCTATTTTCGATAAATATGAAATAAAATCTTACTATATTATCGTTAATTGTTAAACTTCCATATAAAATTAAATTTTCAATTGAAGAACCATATTCAGGTAAAAAATATTTAACAAAACCAGTTATTACTCGTATTTCGTTCATTTTCTAAAAACATTAAATTAAAAATTCGTTATCATTTAGAATATGATGAAAACAAAAAAAAAAGAATTTTCAATAACAAACTATTTTTCATAATGTTAAATAATTACTCTTATAGTCAATTCAATATTTCATATTAGATGAACACAATAGTTTTCATATTCTCGATCACTATTTATTAACATAGATAATTAAATTAGAAGTTGTTACTTATTCTACAAGTTTATCTCACAAAGTTAAAAATATAAAAAATTTTTTTTTCAGTTAATCTCATAGAATAATCGATTATTATTTCATTATAATAAATATTCTTACACATAAATCATAATGATGTTGATCTATATTTGTTTCTTCAAATGGAATATTTGAATCGAATTGACCTATTAATAATAAATAAATATAGATGATTAACATGAAGAAAACAAAAAAAAACAAATAAGACCTCTTGCCCAATTAATAGGATTAACAATATTCCAAATAGTTTTATCTTTAATAATATATTTCCAATGTTTATTAACATGAATACATGAATTAAATAAATCATATGGATTTAAATAATATTTAAATAAACGTAATAATATTTCTTCAGGTATTTGTGATATTGGTGAACGATTTCTAAGAACTATTTTATAACAAAATAATTTAACAAAAATAAAAAATATTTTATATAAAAACCTTTTAATGCACATTGATTCCATTGTTTATTAACTCTAAGACATGATTGTTTTAATTGTCGATCATTTAAATATTTCATTATAAATTGTAATGTATTATTAGATAAATTATTAATCGATGTAAATCTTTCATATGATATAACTTTAATTAAAAACAAAAAAATAAACATAAAATAAATTGATAAATAAAACTTATAATATACCATAAATTTTTAATGGTCGTTCAATTTGATAAATAAGATTAATTGTTGAATTTTCTCGTTTTTGTAAAGTCATTTTAATAACTTGAGTTCGCATCATTTTTATTTCGATTTCTGTAAAATATTTTGAAAGCAATGGTTGAATATCCTAAATATAAAAAATTTATTTTATTTTATATAAAAAACTAAAAAAAAGAATTTAAATAAACATTTTCTTCTTCATTCATATGTGGTACAAAATCTTGATAAAAATTGCTCATGGCTTTATGTAATTTAACACCATAAGACATTCTATCAGCATTTCCTCGTCTTATAAATGCATAACCATCACGAAATAAAGTCATTAATGGTGTAAAACGATCAATTGTATGACAATTACAAATAAGTTGTGTATCATCAATTGGAGAATTTTGTTTTAATTTTTTCTTTAATTTTTTCATAACTAAATGATTTTCAATTTCTTCATGTGCCATAAATTCTGTAAATATTCCTTGTAAACGTATTAATAATTCTTCAAAATCATTTAAACTTGTAAAATCTGTATGACCAAACTATTTAATAAACAATATATATGTTTTTTTTTTATTTTTAAATTATTCAAAATTTCAATTTTATTTTTATATTACTTTTGAAGTACAACAATTTAATAATTTTCTCATTCGACTATGAGGAAATGTGAATACATTTAATTCATCGAATACAATAGGTACCATAGCCCTTTTTTTTGGTTTTGTTTGTAACTTTCACTATATGTATTTTTAAGTCTACATTAATATGAAAGAAGGAAAATAAAATCTCATTTATCATTATTTAGCCATTGTCAATTTACATTGACCGCGACAATTAAAGATGTCGTTAATAATCAACAATATTATCAATAAAAATGAACAACACTTTTTTAGAAGTTCAACTTGAGGCATCTTTTTTTTTTTTTAAATAAAAATAATAATTGTTTTTTTCCATTCAATCGATAATAAATTGACACAAAATTTTAACCATCTATAAATATCTGTACATAATTATATTAAACGTCGTTTTTTTTTTTCCTTCAGAATACTCCTATTCGGTTTGTTTAATGAATTAGCTAAAATAGTTTGAAAAATTCATATTGCTCTTCCCAAAAATATTGATCAGATATAAATTAATTAATAAACAGTAAATCTATTCATATTCTCAAGCACAAATAAATCAAAGACAAATACTCAAACAATCTATCAATATGTGTCGAGGTTTTAAATTATTAATGAATCTAAGTACAGCAGATGAGATGAGATTAGACAATGAATTTTACGATTATGTTAATCAAACTGTATGTCAAAAACTGAATTATTTATCTCAGCTTAGATTTTTCAAGATTGAGTTATTTTTTTTCGTTTGTCTCTTATCAAAAAAAATGACGTATTTAGAAAAAACAAATGACAATTTTTCATTCATATGATGTAAATATTTATCAATGACTAATCCATGTGAAATGTACAAAGAAGATTAGATTTTTATTATTTTCGATTTGTTAAATCAAATGGAATGAAATTTCAATGATTATTTCAATCGTCTATGAAAATAATTCTTCATTCAATAATTGACAATTTGAAATATTAAATTGCCAATCTTTCAGCAATATATTATTGTCATTTGATTATGGAACCACTAGTTTTAACCCTTCTCAAGTAGACAAGGTTTTGCAAAAACGCGTGTAAATGTTCGAAAGTAGTCTTTTCTAAGCGTTTAAACTCATAGAGAAAAAAATGATTGTGTAAACACAAGAAAATCTAAGTTTTTGAGTATGAACCCCTACGAAATTTTTTTTATCCTATGTATATGAGGATGATCCGTCTGGCCGGGTATCTCTATTCTTGGTTATATCGTACAGCTTCTATAATTTAGCAGAAAAATAAGATTTCTTTTATCAGTTATAGTATCTAAGAATCGTCGATATTGTTTGAAATAACATATGAAGAACCTTGATTATTTTGGTTTCTTACAGAACATATAACCCAAATAATAACAATTCATCAGCACTACTTAAACACTATAACTAATAAAAAGAAAATCGTGCTTTTCTGATAAATCATAAAAGGTGTACGATATAACTAAGAATAGAGGTACTCGGTCAGACTGATCATCCTCATATATATAAACAGTTCTGTGTTTCGATCTTTGAACATTTTGATATTGTTAAAAACTACGGTTAATTTTTATGTCTCCCAATGTTGTCTACTGCATATACAAAAAAACTGGAGAATTTTCTTTTAATGAAATTCATCATTTCGTGGCATTGACAGGATTAATAAAACTTTATCAAGTTATTCAAAATTGAATATAATTTTCCCACTTAGATAATAAAATCGAAAACCGAGGATCAACTGTCTCCTACCGATGAATGCAGGACACGGGTTTTCATCCTGTTCTGCTTTCTCCATGCCACCTAGCAGGTGGCAGCGACAGGATCGAACAAAAATTTTAAATGTCTCGCCTTCTTCAAGGCAGGACTGGAAAGAACATCCTGAGAAACAGGACTGTCCTGTCCTGTGCTCATTTCTGATTCGAAAATAATCCTGTATTGATCTAGAAGAGTAACGAAGACCAGTTCCAGATGACACATGCTGGGTTATGGGTACCCGAATTGTATACCCCATGATGACTTATGAATACGCCAGGTACATAGTCCATGAGTTACTAAGGGTATCCATGGCACAGTACATCAATAGTACAGAAGAAACACTCACGCTCATGAGCGAGAATTGTACATCCCTAATTTCAGTAGGATCTTTTTTCACTTATATTTCGGTTAAGTATGCCGATTTTCGTAAAATTGTTTTTGTTTTTCAAAATTTCAAACATACTTTTGCTAATGCAGCTGTGCTGCGAGCTCTAACTAACCGTCCAAGGAAAACAACAATATGTTCTACTGAAATTTTGAGTTGTGAATAGCTTACTTAAACTAAAAATACCTTAAAGGTCGATTATATCCTTGTAATCTTAACAATTTACAGCACAAACATCTCCATTGTTAATGTGATAACTTTTCATGTGGAAAAAATCAAAAAATAAAATTTCTCTATATATTCAGCATACATCAGACATAGAAAAAAGTCAGTTTTATTCACAAAATATTGCAAAACATTGTGCGAAAAACTCTTCCATGCTTTTCCAATGGACAAGTTGTGTTTTGAAACTTCTTCATTGGAGAACTGCGGGTTCTTCTGAACCTCGCTGTCATCGGCTCGAGTCCGGGTCCAAAATTTAATTTATTGTCAGATCTAATTTCATATCAAGATTAAACTACAAGATCAGTTTGCATACAGCTTACACTTTATATATAGAAGCGTTGAAGTCAACGTATGATACCTCTTTTCTTCTATTATACTAGATGACGATTTATACATAAGTAGATCTTTACACTTATTGAAAAGATCATATTTTTGCTTGATCTCACTTACATAAATACAACGAAAACAATTCCATACAACTCTGAAGATTTTAGTGCTATTGTTACTTTGACGAGTTTCAACGGTGAATCTTTTCTATCAATTAACTGCTTCATTTCTGTTTTTGTTAACATGATGTTCTTTTCAGCTAATCCAAGACTTTTAGTTTATTGAGCGTTGAATGATTAGAAAGAAACACAAGAGATAATTGTACTCTGACATTTTTTCTCAGGATAACCAAGAAATAGATGAGACCTTGATCCTTCACTTGTCATATATACAAATGAAAGCAGATATTGACGAAAAAAAAATTCGTGTCTGCATCTATAAGGTTCAGATCGAATCCGGATCCATAAGTTTAGTTTTTTTTAAGTCCAGGTTCAAGTTTCGTGAATCCAAAGCTCTCTAATCTTCATATATATTTGATGATGAAAGTAGCTGGTTCTGGTTTTCTCTAAATGGACGTCCAAACACTGAAACAAAAACTATGATTAGGACATTTCAGCGCGTCTTCATATTTTCTTGTCTGTTTGAGCATCTAGCTAAATCGATAATTGTTGACAAAAAAAATGATTATCCAAAAAAGTTCTTCGATAGTCATATATTTACCTAATAATATTTCTATTTTTCTCGTCAAAACGAATAAAAATCAATTTTTTTTTCTCATGTTTGTTTTAATATAAATAATACTTCATAGATATATATTACTGCAAAGCTTATTATTAAAGTCTAGTAACAAAAACCAAGAAGAACTTGATATATGACAAAAAACGTTCATGTGAAATGTCAAATATGTTCTAAATATAGTTAACACAAAGTCAAACATAATTAGATCTGTCACAGTTACTCTAGTTGAAAACTAAGTACAATTGATTTAATTAGAGACATTATAATAAAGATTGCTAGTAAATCGAAAAAAAAATATTAAGTAGTTTGATTTCTTTTTTAACAATATAGCATAAATTTTTGCTGAAAATCTTTAAAACTCAGAGCAAATGAAATCATTCATTTCTTATCTATTGATGATCGTTTTGTAGGAGATAATTTTCCATTTGCATTTTCATTTTCTGACTAAAATATTTCCTTTTTTCAAATCTTTTTTGCTATTACTAAGTGCTTGATGTTACTTCTTATATTTTTATATTAGTGGTATAAATAATAAAAAATTGAAAAAACCAATGAAGCCAAGTTTTATAGCTAACATCGAAATTTCATAAACTACAAAAATCTTTTTTTTTTCATAATGAAAAATCAATGTCAACTGTAGATGTTTCCATGCATACAAATCAGGCAAAAATATATTTTATACATATTACATGTATGTAAATTTGTTTTATACCATAAAGAATACAAATCGTAACAGAATAAGTATCTTGCTCAACAAATAAGAGTGGGTGTGAGTGTGGATGGGTAAAGAGAAGACTCAAGTCGACACGGACACCGATAGGCATGCACCGAACCCGAACTTCCCGGGGTTCGGCCGTTCCCGGGAATACCGAACCCCGGGAACTGCCGAACTCGGAAATGACCGAACCCTGAAATACCGGGTCTGTTCCCGGGTTCGGTGCATGCCAAGACACCGACAGCCACACCTCACACCCACCCACCCACACCCTCAATAATTAATTTCTTGTGGTGGACGAAGAGGAGAACCATGAGGTGAATGTTGCGGCGTGTGTGATGAATGGTGCTGTTGCTGTTTGTGAATCAGATATTGTGATTGTTGAATAAAGGCAAGACCAATATGATGAAGTTTTTCTTTCGCAAAACATTTAATGAATGCTGCAAGATTTGGGGGAAGGGTCGAACTGGAACATATCTTTGTACTCAACCGTAAATAAGTGAAGAAAAAGGTAGTGGTGATGAATAAACACAAACACTGAGAGTGAGAAGAAAGAAACGCGGACTTCTTTTTATTGCAAAAGAACCATAGTGATGCGCTCTTTTCCACGCAATGAATTCATCGTAGGTTTCATCAACGCTTTGCATGTCCATCAATATCCTTCACAAAATTTGCTGCAATGCCTAGGAATGTTTTTAATTCGTTTGTCCCATTAGTCATGAGCGAAACTCCAAGATAAGTACAAGAGCTTCTCATTTATCACCCAATATGCGTTATCGAGGCTATCAAAAGAATGATATGATCGTAAAGTATAAGTCAAGAACTATGCTTTTAATAGTACGAAATAAATCAGAAAACGAGTTGGAAAAGAATTGAATGTTTTCGAAATGAAAGAAATATTCCTGAAATATTCCAAAAAACAACAACGATCTAAGTCGATGCCCACGAGCAGCGAAAAACCGTGGCCCATTGAATACAGAAAATGCGCACATGTTGATATATAATCGTTGTGTTTATTCATCATTCACTGTACGTGGATGATGGGCGATAATAACACACAAATGGCTTGATTAAATCGATAACGCTCATTTTATCTTGACGTTGCTTTCAATATTGGCTTTTTCCCATGCGTTTCTCTTCTCTCTGTGTTATATCAATTGGTTTCTGATCCATCATAATAACCACTCCATTCTGTTCGTTCTCCCACACCTGTTTTCACTATTGGACAAAATATTTGATCGAGAGATAAGAATCAGCTTCACGTCTTTGGATATTATATAAAATACAAGAGAGAGAGAGAAAAGACGCATAATCGTAGAGTGATTAGGTAGATATAAAGACGATTGAATCGACATAATCTTCATAACAAACAACAGCAATGCATATTTGGCTTCCAGCTCTTCTTTCTCTTCTCCTGCTCTCAAGCAGTTTGATTTTGAACGTAAGCTCGACTTCCTGCACCAAAGATTCTCAGTGCCAAGTTTCGAAGAGAATCTGTGCCGAATGCGTTAAAGGAAAGGCACCGGCATGTACAATGCCTTTGTGTGTCAACGGATATTGTGCACAAATTGAGCCGTGTTCTCTTCAATTAGGCGAAGAATGCATCCAACCTGACTCGTGCAAAACGAACCGTTTGTGCAGAACGTGCATGATAAGCAAAGGACCGTTTTGTGTTCAAACGATGTGCCTGAGTGGGCATTGTGCTCACATTGAACCGTGCACTATTACGTTAAATAAACCATGATTTATTAGAATAAAGGATCTGGTCACAATCCATGAAGTTTTTTCGGTCCGAAAAGAGGATAAAAAAAAGTACCTTGCAACCGAATAACTACTTTGATGTTGCTTCATCAAGATCTAGTTTCTTTTGTGGGCACAAGATTACGGAATGTCAAAACTAGGGGTGGGAAGTTACCGTTACGTTATCAAGTAACTAGTAACTCGCAAGTTACTAGTTACCGAGTAACTAGTAACGTCGGAGTTACCAGTTACCAGGTAACTAGTAACTTCGGAGTTACTAGTTACTTTTGGTAGGTAACTTGTCTAAAAAGTGGAGATATCGCTTCCTAATGAGTGAATACCATCATTACAGTACTTATTCAGCTCACGAGTTACCGAGTAACTAGTAACGCACATAGGAGTTACTAGTTACCAAGTAACTCGTAATTTAATTGAGTGATGAATAGATGATATTCAGTCATTAGGAAGCGATATCTCGACTTTTTAGACAAGTTACCTACCAAAAGTAACTAGTAACTTCGAAGTTACTAGTTACCGGGTAACTGGTAACTCCGGCGTTACTAGTTACTCGGTAACTAGTAACTCAAAAGTTACTAGTTACCCGGTAACGTAACTCCCGGGTAACGGTAACTTCCCACCCCTAGTCAAAACTCTCTATGCTGTCTTAGACAAATCAGTCCATCTAAGTTTGATCAATTAATACTATTCAAGCAATATTTGAAATTAAATCTAATTGTATTTGAGATAGATTTTTCATCTGCTAAGGTTATTTCAACTCAAGGTAATATTGATACGCGCGTGGGTATGAGTGTGAGTGTGGGTGTGGGAAGCGTGGGTGGGTGTGGGTGTGAGTATGAGTATGGGTATGGGATGCGTGAGTGGGTGTGGGTGTGCGTGATGGAATGGGTTTGGGTAAACGGGAGAACAACACCCACACCCACACCCACACCCACACCCACACCCACACCCACATCCACACCCACACTCACACCTTCACCCACACCCACACCCACACTCACCCACACACCCCATACCTACACTCTTGAAATACACTTTACTATTTTTTTCTAATATTTTGCTTTTTTCTGTTAATATGAGGCCCCGATCAATCTTTTTGAGCTAGTTTAAGCACCTGTCGATAGATTTTGTTGAGATCTATTCGACAATACGATGTGCACTCTACAAAAACGTCTTTATGCATTGCCACACGATGACTGACATAATATTAATATTGAATTATCAAGTGAATGCACATATCTTCGGATAGTCTTCGTTCACCATATTTTTCTATAGGTAAGTTCTTTAGATGATATGCACCAATTCCTTTGTGTTCTAGACGCCTAGTAGGAAGTTTATCCAAGTTCCGATGGTGTTGCGCGCTACATGTCGAAACGACACCTTGTACAAGTATAAAAATGGTGAAAACCGACTGTAGTGAGTTACTATTTAAAAAATCCTAGAAATTATATATCTTTTTTTTTACTAGTGAACTACTTTTTCTCAGAAGTATTGAATGGTTCTTTCACAGACAGTAACTAAGATTATTGCGTCTGTGTGGATGGATGTGGGTGTGGGTGTGTGACTTGGTCAAAAAATAGTGTTAGATTTACACCCATACCCTGTGTTTAAGTAAAAAATGAAACTATTCGTTGGTTACATCAAGATTTTATTTCCAAAATGTGATATTGATTGGCTTCAAAATCATAACAAATATCAACTTAAAATACTTTAATTAACCATGTTCTTATTAATTAAATAATCGCTTTTATATTTTAGTAATTTTTATTTTCAGTTTATACTTGTTCAATTTCGTTAATTCAAATAAACGCACATAAAAATGAATGCACAAATCACTTCAAAACATTATATGTTACATTTTTTCTTTCATACTGATGGAATATGAATATGTTGCTCGTTTTTCTCATATGATGTTTATTAAGAAGATAAAATTACCTTTGCTTATCAAGGTAAGTAGTATGTGTGAGAATATAAAGGAAATTCGGATTGGTGAAAGTTGAGCACGAGGAAAGATGAGCACGGAAAGTTAA
>CAJNOP010000593.1:25867-83144 GCA_905250075.1 Rotaria sp. Silwood1 | reverse complement strand
TGATAAAAATGGTGTTATCAGTAAAAAAGAAATTGATCGGATGGTTAAAGTAGGTAACTATTAGTTGTGTTTTTTTATTTAACTTTATTTTATTATAGATTGCAATGAAACTTCATGCAAAAGATGATCCAAAACAAAAATCACGTATTCTTGATGAATTAAAACGATCACTTGAGCATCTTAATCAAGGCAAAGATCTCGATGATATACAAATAACTTCAGAAGAGTTTATTCAATTATTAATGGAAAATAAAGAATTATGCGAATTAGTATCACCGTTCAGTATTGAACAACCACAAGATGTCAATGCTCAACAGCCACATGCTCAGTCAAAATAGAATAAAAATACAAGAGTGACATCCAATTAAACTATAAAAACAACTCCGATATATTTACACATATATATATATATATATATCCCTGCTCAAAATAAACTACACACTATATTTTTTCGATTATTTCTCCATACTATTGCAGTTCAGTCCAATTTTTATATCAAAGATGCATGCTTAATTACTCAACTTATTCTGAAAGTTTCAGCCGTATAGGGTAAGAATTGGTGGAGAAAACTACCAATATGTCTTAGGCACTCATATGCTACTGAAACCAAATTTTGGTATTTTATTGGTTTCTCAGTTGTTTGATATTATATTTGAGATTTCGATTAGCAGTTAGTTATGTCTTAGATTTGTTTTTACAAAGAGATATCTTTGGTGATATTCATATGTCATGTGATCAGTTATTGAAACAAATCTCCTTCAATGACTACATCGATGACTATACACGTCTCAATTAACATTTCCGATAAAAGACAAATAAAATAATCTGGTTTATTCAATGAAATCCTATACAACAATAATTCAGCTACAAAATGGTGTGGGTGTGGGTGTGTGTATTTGCTTTATGTTCACTCACACCAACACCCACACCCACACCCTTGATTATAATTGTTGCAAGATTGTGCAAGGCTTTATAAAAACATGGGCAAACTTACGCTCGTCAGTAGCTCAGAATAGAAAAAGAAAACACGTTAGATTTATGTAAGAATATTTGTCTTTACTTTTCTTTTCTATCTTAACATGCATATACAAGAAATTGAGAAAAAGAACACTATATCAGTGAATAAAATTGAGTATTTGTCTACACTGAATTACATAAGAAGCATTGCAAAGCATATATTGATTCAGCTGATGAAAAGGAGGGAGTTCAAATGTTAGTCGTCCAATGACTGGTGAACTTACGAAAGAATGGGCTACTAAATTATATGAGGATCATTTTTCTTCTAAGTCTTTTTGTCAATTATACAGCACTGGTCACCTTCATTATGAATGTGCTCTTCAAGCATATCTCAGTTTGTTACAATCTATTTTACCGATAGTTTCTCGGTCGACATTTCTTCATTATTCTCGATATGCAGTATTTGAGTTTTTATGCATTTTTTGTTTGCATGCAACGTTGAAGAATGGAGTATATCATTTATTTCGTGATTTATTATTTGATGTAAACGATGACATATTAACTCGAAGAGATTATACGTCAAATCGATATAATGATTCAACAAACGTACAGAATGCTCGTTCCTTTATATGCTCCATTCTTTAAATTTTGACAGTGAGAGTGAAGAATTGAATAAGATCGTTGCACTTGGAAAACTATTCTTGTCTGCTCAGTTGTTGCGTCTTGATGCAAACGAATCCTATCATAGGGACTCGTAGAGTGTGGGTGTGGGTGTGGGTGTGTGTGGGTGTGGGGGGTGTGGGTGCGGATGTGGATGTGTGTGGGTGTGGGATGTGGGGTTACTTAGTCACTTCAGCCACACGCATACTCATACCCACATCTCACACCCCACCCCCACCCACACCCACAGCCATCCCACACCCACACCCACACAAACCCACACCAACACCCTCCACACACACAAACCCACACCAACACCCCACACCCACCCACACCCACACCCACACCCACTATAAACAAGTATTAGAACTTTGGAAAGAAATGTCTTCCTCATCCTCATGAGGAAGTAGCCATGTCATGTAAAGGACTAGCTGAAATTCACTTTGATCTGCATAAGTACGAACAAACTCTAGACAATTGTCAGAAGGCACTATATATCGAAAGTAAATCATTACTACCATGATCAGTCACTATTGGCAGTCACCTACGAAAATATGGCTGTGATATGTGAGCATTTAGATGATATAGAATGCACAAAAGACTTTTTTGCCAAAGCAAGTGCTATCAATTATCGTACGACACCAGTACCTTGTTCACGTTTCCCTATTATGACTTATACGTGCCGATGGTATCAACATTGAGTATGGATTTATGATATGTTTCAATCCTTGAAAGGAGTTCCTTGTTTTCGATGTATCTGTAAACTGTTTACTATTCAACGATGATTGAATGTATGTCTCTTCGTTTGTCAGTTAAAAGTTGCTTTTTCACAGACTTCAATGTCTTATCAAAAATAAGAAACATCAAAATTCATCACAAAATGTAGGAGAAAGCTCTTTCAATATAATTTCTTAGCCATGAGATTAGCTCTGTTAAATGATTTTGTCACGTAAGTTACATTTCTGCATGACTTCTGCATGCAAATTCTACGCTAAAAATCAATGCGTCATAAATGTTTCAATCTTGATAGTAATTTGCTCAAGTCATCCTCAATCTCAAGGCTTTGACGACTTTTCATCATGATCTCGTACTGCGAGCAATGATTGAAACTTTCCGCATCTGCACATCAGAGATGTCCATCGCGGCGCTGCCGCTACCGCTGCCGCTGCCGCGCCGCTGCCGCGATGGCGGTGGCGGCGCGGCAGCGGCAGGTTTTTTAAAAAAATCACCGCGGGAGCGGCGCGGTAGCGGCGCGGTAGCGGTAGATTTGTTAAAAATCATCGCGGCAGCGGCGCGGTAGCGGCAGGTTTTTTAAAAGACCATCGCGGCAGCGGCAGGATTTTTTTGGGGAACATTGAAAAACTGCAGGAATTTAATAGAATTTCAGGGTTTACAAATGAAACACTCCGAGACTGAATGAATCTGATGGTCTAGTACCAATATCTCTGGTCAAATATAGTCGCAGCAGTGAAATTAGAAACACTTTTTTGTAAACCGCCGCGGCAACGTTTTTTTTATAAGCCATCGCGGCGCGGCAGCGCCGCGGCAACATTTTTTTATAAACCGTCGCGGCGCGGCTGCGGTGCGGTAGCTTTTTTTTCTAAGGCCGCGGCGCGGCAGCGGCAGATTTTCAGCCGCGATGGACATCTCTGATGCTTTGCGACAAAGATCAATTACATTTGTTCGAAGTTGTTATTCATCAGCTTTACTTTTCTATAGAAAAGAACGAAGAAAAATGTGCTACGAGATTAAAAAAAAACATTACTCTTGTATGACATTGATAATAACCATAGTAAAAAATTCATTCTGTGCAAGCGACAAGAAACGAAACAACTTCTCTGCATACACTTTCAGCGAAAGAAAAATGACAAATTCCATGCAAAAAGTACCAACACGAATTCTCAATGCAATTAGGAAGGAAAATTTATCATCAGACACTGTTATATATTATAAACAAGATGAAGGTTGGGTGTATGAAAAAGGTAGTGCTGATCTAGTCAATTTGCAGCAACAAAGTCTAGATAATGCACGTCCATTGGAGTCATTGGATCCCTTTAGTAAGCTGAAAACGACGGATTTAATCTTCGTACTATCAATTTATTCTTTCGTTTTCCTATTCAGGTACTCAACCAGCCAATATTTCAATAGCCATTACACAAGAAACAGATATGTATACAACAACATTTGATCAGGGATTAAGTGAGCTTTCTCAATACGGTCAAGTATCATGTTTTGGTCAACATGCTCCATTGACACCAATTACTCTTCACGGTACGGCTTGTGATGTTGCACATATTCCTCGTGATGCAACACATTTCTGTTGGGTTTATCCACCAGTTGGATTAACTCAGTTAAATGATGCAGTGAAGAAAAAGATTGATGAAAAAGTGGCAGCCGGTGATTCATCATATACTTTCTTTGCATTCGGTGGTTTTGTTTATTTTCGAGCCGATAGACGTAATTACGTAACGTTACAAGCCAATGCTCTAGTCAAAGCTAACAATGGTTTGACATTTGCAGGACCATTCAAATGGCGATCGGCCTACACAGCTCATTTAGCTAAACAAGGACGATTTCAGGTACTTTCATACATTGTCAAATGAATTACAAATAGCATTTTTCCTTTTATTTGTAGGATGTCACCTTGTCATCACTGTTGGAGTTAGGTATCAAATACTATTGTTTTATTAATCCAAACGAAAAACTTGAGAGTTCTATTAAGCATCATCTACATTGGACTCCTGCTAAGAACGGTGCTTTCGTCTATCTGTACGACTCACCATCAAAATCTCATCCATTCGATCGATATTTCACTATTGCTGACACACCAGTTACAGATCAGATCAGTACACGAGTGATGCCATTCTCATTAGTACGAAAATCTCCATCTCTTAAATCATCGTCATCATTATCACAGAATTCTGTTACTGAGAAACAATCAACTGCATCGGCATCAAGTTCGAGTGATGATAGAGATAGATTTAACTGTTCGATTTGTTTCGAACGTACTATTCAATGTATTTTAATACCATGTAAACACATGTGTGCATGTGCTGAATGTTCTCAAATCATCAAAGAAAAACTAAAATCACATTGTCCTATATGTAGACAAAAATTTACTGAAGTATGGAATGTATTTTTGTAAAAGGAAATTTTTGTATTAAATGATATTCTTCTATGAACAACTAAATATGATTATTCATTCATGGTGTGTTAATTTAAATTTCATTGATCACACATCTGACTTCTACGTTAGTATTGTTAGCTATCTAAGAGAAGCTTGATTCTCTCTGACGTTGATTATTGACGCATAATTACTAAGTAGCTGGCAATGTAATGAATAGGTTCATGCATTAAATATGTCTCTATTCTTCCGCTGCTATGTGTTACATCTGTTATAAAATTCCCTTGCGCATGACAACTGATCGAGTTTGATCAAAAGATATACCAAATGTCAGTTCATTTCTCGGATTCACGACATGAACAGAAAATACGAAAAAAAGGGTGTGGGTGTGGGTGTGGGTGTGGGGTGTGGATGTGGGGTGTGTGGGTGTGGGTGTGTGGTAGTGAGTGTGGCTGTTGCTGTGGGGTATGGGTGGGTGTTATTGTTCTTCTATTCACCACCGACAGCGACACCCACACCCCCACACCCCCACACCCACACCCACTCCTTTATATACTCCATTCTTTAAATTTTGACAGCGAGAGTGAAGAATTGAATAAGATCGTTGCACTTGGAAAACTATTCTTGTCTGATTAGTTTTTGCGTCTTGATGCAAACGAATCCTATCATAGGGACTCGTATTGCTCATGAAATGTTCAACAGCTTAGGAAACGAATTCCACCAGTCACGTCAGTTGACACCATTACTGTCAAAATATGGTACTTCATCTGAAGTCCCAACTTAGTGAATGAGAATCGTTTCTTTCCTATGCAGAATATGATAACATTTACGTTGAACCTTGATTATAAACAATCAAAAAATCAACTATCTAATAAACAACTTTGATGCACAAATCTTACATAGTACTTCTGTTGTGGGTGGAATGTGTGTATGGGTCTTGGTGATGGTGTAGATGAGGACATGACACCTACATTCCGCACCCACTTCCTGAAAATAAATTAGAAAATAAGACATCTTCTAGTTGACATATAAGATCTATTCAGCCATTAGAAAAAGATACTGATGAATGTATTAGTGATGATTAAGAAGGTGATATATCTGATATAACATGTTTTGCGTGATATTTCAACCGTAAGAAGAAAGGAAGATAACTTCTATCAGCATCTTTACCAATAGACAATAAATTTTATGATCGCACTGTAAGCGAAAATCTTTTGCGCGAAGGAGTAGATACCTATCGTATTAATAATGGCGAAGAATATTATTCGGATCCATGGAAATCTGATAAACCTCATGGATATAGTTAAAATTAAGAGATACATACGAATACAAAGGTATTGTTAAAGATGGAAAATTTCATAATCTAGAAATTCTAACGATAGAAGTAACCGGTGTTAAAGAAATAAATAATCCATCTATTGTAAAAGATACTCTTGAAATTATAGCAGAATGAAACGCTGGCAAAACGCGTATTGTTGATATAAATTATAAAGTTTTTTCGTGATAGTTTAAAATCTATCTATTTATTGTATAATGAAAGTCTCCAAAAATAGAGACAATATTTTCAAAATTTAATTGATTTATTAGAAAAATGGCTATTAAATCTTTATTTAACGTCTGATCGAAAATTTTTTGGACAACATGATAAAAGGTGAAACATATATATAAAAGCCATTGGAAGAACTTTTTTTTAATATTTAGATAACATGTTCTGTCCTCTATCTGTCATATTAATTTGACATTTTTCGATTGATCTATTGTCGTCAAAATGATCGATCTTCGGAAACGAATATTTTCTATGCTTCGACGACAAAATAATTTGAAAGAAAGCGATACAGTAAAACATTTTTGTGTAAGAAGGTTTTAAAAGATCAACAATTTATAATATAATAAAACGGTATGATATTGATGTACCATTCGAAGATCGCTCAAGGAGTGGTCGTTCAATATATTTTGATAAGAAAAACCGAAACTGTCTGCAATATGGGTGTGGGTGTGATAGGAGAGAAGGCCAACATCCATACTACCCACCCACACCCTTTATCTCATCGAACTAAATAGAGAATATACGTGAATAGAAGTTCTTCAATAACACATTCAAGCCATACTCATATGCGTACTCGTATTCACATATACACCCATATCAATAATGACACAATGTAAAACTTTTGGAAGCTTAAATATTATTGAATTATTTCAAATCCTATATTTCGTCAATCGTAGTTTGTTTTTGTCAAGATTTTATTTATTGCTTCTCAACATAACATTAAGACAATCATTTCAAGGGTTTTAGAGTGATCGTTCAATTTATTTTCATATATCAGTTAAATAATATATAAAAATCCGATACATTCATTAAGGACAGTTTGTTCTTTGGCAAGTCTTGTTTCGAGGATTATATTTGCAGTTAGCTTTGCATAGATATTCAGCGGAGCAATTACCTCCCTCTCGTCCAAATTTATTCGCTTTTTGATCTTCTTGACTATCGACTGAACTAGCATCTTGAGCTGCTTCACGACAATCGCTAACTGAAAGATGGAAATGTAACACGTTAAAAAATTATATTGTTGAATATCTTATAAGGACTCACTTTTTTTTGCAATACGTATATTGATAGTTGTTTTTCCACAAACATGAACAGCATTATAGTTTCCTTGACAATGAAAAAATTTGTCACAATTCATACAATTAGCTGTTTTCATTTCATCGTATTGAACCTTTAATTGACGACCAGGACATGTATTAAGATCCCAACCGGCACATCGTACAAATTTAAACCAACTCATTGACATTATTCCTGGAACTATCAAAATGAAGCAAAATATCGATAGAAAATATTCCAGATGCATCTCTAAGTGATTTAGTTGCCAATGTATGTAATAAATAATTGTGATATACAATATTTATATATATATATGGTTAAAATGATGTACGTGTTCCGTTTATATTCAATTTCATGAAACAAATAAAGAAAAATTTGTTTACACAGTTGCATCAAGTTTCAAATACAATCGAATCAAAAGGTCAATGGAAGAAAGAACATGAGCAATTTAAACATGTAAAAGATAAAATGAGAGAACGGAAGTGTATTGTATTTCAGACACTAAATAAATTTCAAAACATTGATATTGTGTTGGAGTAGTCAGAATAAAAATTATTTTGAGAAATGAATAGTATTGAATAATTAAAAAGGTTAATTGTATTAAAGTACTTGGTTTTTAGAAATTATTGTTATTCCAATACTTGTACATGTTAAATTAATAGTTTTTAAACGAATCTTTTGTGTTTAAAGAAAGTAGATTTTTAGCGAATGAAACCCTATTTTTGCACGATTATTTTTAAAAATATCCAACTAAATGCCGCCCCATTATTCTTGTGAGATTCAGAAAACTGTCAAGGTAGACTTTTCATTCAGTTAGTAATAAGCTAGAAAAAAAATGAACTGTTTTTTTCTTTATATATAAAGTATCACTTAGAAAGTTGCTAGAAGCGATTTGAAGAACTCGAAAGATGTTGCAACCAAGCATCTTTATCTTTATTTTTAATGGGGATGAAGTTTTGGTCGTTATGGGTATTTAACAAGAGTATATTCATACTTGCACTCACATTCGTAAGGTGATCTAGAGTCATTCATTATTGCTTTTTATTTGAATCCATAATAGAATCATTGTTGAAAGATCATTGGAACATTGAATATCAAAATGCGATAGACACATACGTTTCTTGAGGAAAACAGTTTTTTTTTTAGTTATTTATCGAAGTTATTTTTAGCATACGATGAATTAGGACATAGGTATACGATGCAGATATGAGTATAAATGTACTCTTGTTAAATTGCCACATCCACAGTCATATCTACATTTATCTTCGTTATGTTCATTGCTAAATTGATCTATTCAGCAATAGACTTCTTCTGTTACGTCATAAATATATTTCTGTGAATTAATAAAGTACTAAAGCAATACTCAAACCATATTCATATCATTTTTCATAGTCAAACAGATCATTTTGAAGTAAACAAAATGTTCTGTTATATTTTTAACTATTATCTGATTCATATTCTTGATACCAAAGATAAAAATTCAAATATGATTGATTATATTTTTGTTAAAACATAAGAATTTTCCTTAGGTATAATTCTTCGATTGTTAATTATATAAAGTGATAAGAATTTTATTCATACAGAATTGATAACAATACAATATCGAACTACTATTAGGAAGAGTGCCAGCACCATAGTAGCGTTGGCTCACACGCATATCCATTTGCTTAGAATTTTCTCATGAGATCATTTCTTATGGAAAACTATTTTTGCTGATAGTTTCACCAAAGATGTAGTTTCTTATTCGCTATAGCAAGATTTAAATATATATGAACTAAAAGAGATATACTTAAATACAATGAAGTGCAAAGGGAATATTTTTCAATATGTTAAAATATACCAGAAAAAATACACTAGAGAAAAATATATGATAGAAATCTCTTTAAATAATTTATGCCATTATTCATTCAGCTTGTTTTTCAGTGTTCTCTTGTCGTTCAGATCCTTCTATTGATTGATGTTGAAATTTTCTCCAACTTCGTAAATAATCAATATGTGATTCATCGGTATGATCAACAATTAAAAAGGCTTGAATGGCTCCATCTTCATATCCAACGACTAATACCCGGCCATCATTTGTTGCTGTTGCTTGTCGAACTTTAGTTGGACATTTTATATCAGCTAATTGGCGACCATCTTCTGTACGAAATACACGTATTGTTCGTTTACCTTTATGATAATATATAACATGTTCATTTGTCGGAGTAAAAAATGCCATTACATCAAATACACCTTCAGCTACTTTGCCAATTAATGTTCGAACTACTTTTCCATTTCGAAAATCAAATATTTCAAGACCACCACGTGTTGGAGCATATAAACCATATTGACCATCGGATGATATTTGACCACCCCATTTTGGTAATGTAAAATGAACCTGTTTAGAATACATAGAAGACGTAATGACTATAAATGACTTATGAATTTGAAACTTCCTCTCCTCGATAATGCTTACGAACCAAAATATACTTTATTTTCTTTTTCAAAATCAAAAAGTCTCGTATGACTCGCTTAGGAGAACAGCATCATTCGAATTCCTATGAAAAACTATGTGTTTTGACCTGCTACACTTTTTTGTAAGACCTATCGGAACCATGAAAATTTGAATTTCAATGCTCGACAATAAATTCATCAATTATAGGAAACTTCAGACTATGTCTTACTCGATAAAGATCAAAAACTAATAAATGCGGAAACCTCGGATTTAAATTCGAGAGTTATGTGTACTTCAAAAAGTGAATGAGACAGATAAGTCATCCTAGAATGTGTGGACATCAAAATGATCCTGGCAAACCTTTTCTATAAAACACTTGATTTCTATTGGCTACTCTCAACCAATAGGATTTGTGGATGAATACAGCTCAAATTTGAACTCTGCACCTTGATTTACCCTAAGAAAGGCGTTTTTCCCATAACTTGATCTCTATTGGTTACTACTCGACTAATAGGATTTCGAGGCAAACAGAGCTCAGATTCGAGTTTACTGATTAAGACAGAAAACCTCGAAGTATCATCTCTGCGATCGAAAGACAGAGCTCTAATTGTGGATCAATTAGAGCATGGACAAAAACAGAACCAATTCTCCTTTAATTATCTTTGCAATAGACGAGTCAGCCTTCTTGATTCTTTATGTTTTATATACCATTTTGTAGCTCGTGAAATTCTCTATCGAATGGTATATAATAGTTGGGGTTTTATTTGTCTATGATAGGAAAAGTTTTTTACGAAAGCGGGAATAGGTCGATCTTCACATAGGAAAGCATAGGGAAAAATGACTATTTTTGCAATAACTCAGCAATGGCTCGGCCAATCATTCTCATCTTCGAATTCGACCGAGATATTGTTGAGACTAAACTGTATAGAAAATTTCATCGCGATCGGACTCTCCTTTCGAAAGTTATCGTGTAAATGGCCGGACGGACGGACACACTGACCGATTCTAGAGTGTACTCACTTTTTGAGTAGACAAAAAATCTGAAACTTCCGAGTTTCGATAGGAAGAACAGTAACTTCAACAGCAACAATTATTCTGTTTATTCATATTAATTATTTTCTTAAAATTTAGTGTAAAAACAAAAGCAAAACTTTATCTATATTAATCACTTATATTTGATTTTGTCTATAGATAAGTTTATTTTTGATAAAGATAATTTTAAGATAGAACGTTAATATACATAGTAAAAATAAAGTTTAACTCAAAAAAGATCTATTGACAACAATGATTAATTGGAGAATTATACACAGAGAAAAACAAAAAAGATCTTGTTTTTTTTCTGTCTGAAAACAACATATTTTTCGAATAAAGAATGATGCACATCATAGACTATGTTCCCACGCATTTTCTATATTTCAATGATTCTGAGAAAGAAAACAAATATTCACGAATGATCATTTTGTGGAACTCACATATATTTTCGAAGAAAATAGTCAGTGTAAGTTTTATGTTCAAGTTTTTGTGGCCCCACCCCATTACAGACACATAGTAACGTATGGCGTTATTATAGACACTTAGCAACGTAGGACTCCATTACAGCCATTAATAATTTAATAATGAAAAAATAATACTCCACTATGCTACAAAAGTCTAGATGTAAAATTCTTTTAGAAATATAGAAATTCGATAGATTATTGCACAGAACAACGATAGCTTATCAGAGACTTTTCACTTTATATATTTTTTATTAGTTTAGTAAGACTGGAGAGCATACGTGAGTTCCATATTTCAGTACCAAAGTGCTGCGCTAACAAGTTTTTTTTTCTATATTTATATTCCATTTTTTTTATGTAAATTATAATATTCGATGAAAATATTGAATGTAAGTTGTATGTCAAAGTGTCATGGTTTCTTCTTTCTATTATAAAAATAACAACAAGACTTCGAGTGTTCTAGAACATTTCAAAGTTTTCCTCGAAATTAGAGTCACTGGAATATGTTTGCAACTGTTTCGATTAGTGCAGATGTTGTCTTTTTTTTACACACATACAAATTTCTAATAATGATCGAGTTGTAGTTCTAACTGAACATAAAACGAGTCCTTTCTTCAATGATCGACTATCATAGAAAACAATTATAGTCTAATGGGAAATGTTTGTTTTACTTGTTTTCTATTTTCAATAAAAATTTCAATAATTTAGCTCCACCAGATGTGTTCACAGGGCAGGGTAAGGTAGCGCAGGGTGCAGGGCAGGACAGAATGAAACCTTCATACCCTGCAAATTTGAATATTCACTTTCTGCGTTTTCATTTTGAAAAGAGTTTTTTTGATCTTTGTGCGTCGGTGACCGATCAATTCTTCGCCAAAAAATTCGTCGCACATCTATTGTAGAGAATACATTGATTGAATTAAGTGATTTACTTTAGAATGTTATCTAAATAATCGCCTTAACAAAAATTTTTCTTCAGATAATTAGAAATCTTTTTACAGAATACAATGGTTTTTTTCAAAAATAAAATAGAGATATTAATTCAAAGCCTATTTTAAAATTTCATTAAAAAAAAATTGAAGTTTAATTTAAAATAAAATTCTATGAAAACAAATTAAAAATAAAATTCATTTTTTTCAATTGACATTTAGCTTTTTATTTAAAAAAAGGCTGAAAATGAAAAGAAAAATGTAAATTCAAAAAAACTTTACAAATGTAAATTTTAAAAATTTTAAGTTTTTTATTTCCTGAAAACATAAATTATTTCAATGAAAAAAAATGAATTTTCTAATTTGTCTACATAGAATTTTATTCAAAATCAAACTTTGACTTTTTTAATTCACATTTGTAAAATTTTTGATGAATTTATATTTTTGTTTTTATTTTCGATCTTTTTTTTAATAAAAAGTTAAATTTCAATTGAAAAAATGAATTTAATTTTTTATTTGTTTTCATAGAATTTTAAAAAAAATTAAACTTCAATTGTTTTTAATGAAATTTCAAAATAGGCTTTGAATTAATATCTCTATTTTATTTTTGAAAAAACCATTGTATTCTGTAAAAAGATTTCTAATTATCTGAAGAAAAATTTTTGTTAAGGCGATTAATTAGATAACATTCTAAAGTAAATCACTTAATTCAATCAATGTATTCTCTACAATAGATGTGCGACGAATTGTACTAGTGCCCCTGTGCGTCAAAGATCAAAAATGAGTCACAGAAGGCGATACCAGTCGTTCAGTTTTGTCTATTCCTGCAACAATAACTAACGTAAAAAGAGAGTTTTCTACTGTGGGTTGGGTCCTAAATGAAAGAGAAACCCATCTTCAACCAAATAGATTAGAAAAAATATACAATTAATAGAAAACGGTTTATATCCAAATAAATCATGTATTTTGTGGAACTCGCGTATATTTTCGAAGAAAATAGCGAGTGTAAGTTTTAAGTTCAAATTTTCACAGTTTCTCTCCTCTCCACTACAGGCACTTAGCAACTGGAGAGAGCATTACAGACTCGTCCCTCCATGATAGACCTCAGCAATCGCGCACAAAACGCTTTAGATTCTATACAACATTTCAATACTTTCATGATTGTTTGAAAAAACTACTTTGGTGTTTATAAATGATGTTTTAAGATAGCAAGTTTAAAGGATATACGTGAGTTCCACATTTCAGCTCCAAAACAGCTTCGCTAACAAGCTTTTTTTTCTTATTGATAGTAGCAGTCGTCTAATCATTGTTAATCTTTTTGTTGGACTTTTTTCAGATCAATGTCTGTTGTAAAGCTTGTGAGCCTAGGTTGCGTCTATTCTGCCATCTACTTGTCTGACGTTTAGAAATACTTATACATTTAGTTAGTTGAGCTGTAAGTTATTTATATTGTGAAATAAATTTAAGGCCCCCCTCGCCCCCAGAAATGGTTTCCCACTTAGAATGGGCCTTTTGAGCTGAAAATTTCAGGGATGAGTGATCCTGGAGAGATACGTCTCTGATAAAAATTTCAGCTCGATTGGCCGTATTAAACCGAAGTTTCAGCTGATTCATAAGCCATTTTTGGTCTTCAGGAGAATCTGGATAACTTTGTCGCAATACGAGGTATAGAGCTCCGGATGATTTCAAATTAAAGCCAATGTCAGTATACGCAACTTTTCATCACCCAGAATTTTTAAATTCCGTATTGGTCATTTTTTATGAATATTTTAGTAAGCATGTCTTTAAAAAAGCATAAAAACAGCGATCTGACAACAGTAAATTTACACTTTTCTCAGGCCAGGAATCGGTTTTAAAAAAGCTGGTTGATGAAAAGTTTCCTCTCATTAAGACCTTTAAAACAAAAAAAAAATATGTGTTATATCTTGAACCGTGCATGAGTTATCTCAATTTTTCTGACTGAAAATCATGTTTTGAGAAAAACGAGAAAGAAGTTTTAGAAATAGATTTTTTTCATTTAAATCCAAAAAAATCATATTAAAATGGCATATTTTCAATATATTTCATTGAACTTTTTTAAAGCGCATAACAGATGCAGTAAGCTAGAGCCATCTGACATGCCGATTAATACAAAAATATTCTATTTAATGATTAATGCCGGTGGAAACGCAAATTTCCTAAAACTGAAAACCTTTAAAAACCATGAAAATTTCTCCGTAAGCATGATAGTAGATTTTGAGTTTCATGTTATAAGTCTTTGAAAATCTGATCATTTTCAAAAAATCTATAGATATACTCAAAAAAGGAAGCTTGGCTGCATCTTCCCGTAATAAAAACTCAACATCGATATTTCCCCTGAAAAACTCGATTTTCTGAGGGGGGGGGGCGGCCTTAAATAAAACAATTTTCTATGATACAATACACAAACGTCATTGCTGTTGAATTGGATTAAAAACGAAATAAGAGAACATATCGATTCTACAGGGTACCCTGCCCTGCTCTGGTCCTGCTGTCTGAATCGAGCAGGGCAGGGTAGACTTTTTATTTTTACTTCTTTTGTTAACAGGGCAGGGCAGGATGTAAAAATTCACCCTGTGGACATCTCTGAACTCCACTAACCTATTTGTATTGAGTAACACTAAAGAAATAAAAGAGAAAAAACTCCTCGTTGTTACTAAATTAATTAAATATTTACCTTTTTATCTCTAACATTCATAACAATTCCTTTTTCAGAATCAATTAAACCAATAAGGTAAGGTTGTTTTGGTATTGTAACCATAAGAGTAATATCTCTATAACCGGGATAACTTAATTTTACATTATGTATATATTCACCGGTCATTGGATCATATAATGCAAGTACTTCCGTATTTTTTTTTTCTTCAATAAAAACAAAATATGTATCATCAGCTGTATAGACAACTTTTTTTGGTTGATTCAAACGTTTCATATTTGAAACGATTTCATAAATAAGATCACCTTCAGGTATTCCATATGACATAGCTCGAACAGTCATACCATTTGGACTACGATTTACTGGTGTATTCACTTCTGCATTTGAAGTAGTTGTTACTGGAGCTGGCTCAGTAGTTAAAACTAATACCTAAAGAAAAACATAAAGAAATAATTTCATTGAAAATATACTCAAAACTATGCTTCTCTACCATTGTTTCAGCTGAATGAAGAAGAAGTTGAAAGACACTTTTTAATGGTGTTATAAATGAAGTTTTTCTTTCCTCAATATCATATATGACAAGATTATTCGATTCAGCTGACACAGCAAATAAACCATTCGCACAGAAAGCTGTGTCTAAAATATGAAAACAAAAATTAGATTTTTGTTTGATTAAAAGAAAGAAAAAAAAAGAAACTGAATTTCTTTTTTCTTGTCTAACATTGATAAATTGATCCATGTGGATTAATAGATAATTGTCCTGTCATAACTCCAGTTTTCATATCAAATAAACATAATTGTGTACGAGATTGTGCCATAATTAATTTAGCATCCGATGATATATGCATCATTTCAATACATTTATCTAATTGTGCTACTGATATAGATTTTTCTTTTGCATTTTGTAAATTCCATACTTTTGTTGTTTTATCTATGCCAGTTGTTATAACATAATTATTTCCACCACTAACAGTTGATAAACATTTTACTACAAGTATACGACCAAAATGTGAGTCGAACGAAGCTACTAAATCACCCCATTGAATTTCAAATACATAAACACTTGATTTTATACATGCTATACAGTAACTACATAGAAAAAATAATTAATAAAAAGAAAAAAAGATAATTAAAACAAAATCATATAAAACATACCGATTATCTTGAGAAAATGCTGCTGTATATGTTAAACGTTTAGCACCACTTACTATATTACGTACACTACCAGGTAATAAACATGTTTTCCATAAATATGATCGAAATGAAAAGATTTTAAAAGCTTTAAATGTAACTGCCATAAGATAAGTTTCATCTTCACTTAAAATTAATGCAAATATGCTAAAAAAACAAGTCAGTATAGAGAAACAACTATTAGAAAATATTTTACAAAAAAGAAAACAAGAATATCTTCGAAATAATATTTACCGATCTTTATTTTCATATAATTGATGATCGAATGCCCATATACGTTGAGTAGCATAATGAACAAGATGTGGTTGATTAAGATACAGTTCAATATTATAATCATTTATTTCACAACATGTATACATACGTTGTTTATCACGTGTTATTACAAGTGCACTATGAATATTTTTTCTACCACCAATTAAACATCGTGAAGAATTAACATTATTGTTTTTATCATTTTCAGAATTATTATTTGGAATAAAAGAGTAATCTATTACTAAACGGTCACGAGCTACATCTTGATCTTCTTTGACATCTTCACTACGGCAAACAATTTCTACTTGTGGTCCTTCTAATACTTCAATTTGTACGATTTGAAAACGTGTTGCTTGTGATGTAAGTAATTCACCTTGAAGAACAAAAGAAAATTAAAGTCAACCATAGATTTTTATCAAAGAAAAACAATTGTCTAATTAAGAGAACAGGTTTGTCTTCTATTGGAGCTCGATAATTCCGAAAAAAAAAACAAAATTATCTAGGACTTGTCAGAAGGAAAAAATCTTTTCACGGACAACTAGTTACAAATAGGATAATGATTCCTGAAAAAATTTGACCTTATTAAAAGTTAATTTTGTATTCGAGAAAAAACATGGTTCAATATCCTGATGTGTGTTTTCATAATGTTTATGATACTAAAACTGTACATGTGTTAAAAACAATGACACAGTAAAAAAATGAAACTTAGAAACTGAAAAAGAAAATTTCGTTGGAACAAAATTTGAATATGAAAATTAACGAGATCTACAAGGACTACTAGATTTCAAAGTTTCCCATTAAATAAAGAAAATAGTCTTACATTTACACTAAAAACGAGATATAAATCTGAAACTTCTTTTTATGTTACTAATTATGTCCACCATTGTTGTAAATGTATCTTATCACAGTTCTAGACAAGTCAAAACTATTGTCCCAATGTTCAAGATGTGTGTGTGTTTATGAAGAGAAAATCTACAACTATACTCACACTTGTCGTCACTTCTGTTTCACTTATGTAAATGTTTACTGTTATCAAAAATGAATACCTTTATTTGTATATACTTGATACATTTTTGCTGTCCACAATACAAAATTAGTATTACTTGCATGTGCACCTAGAAATGGATCAGTTGGTTGTCCACTATTTAGTTTACTAGTTGTTTTAGTTGTATTTCCATCTGGTAGTTTACAATCACGTAAAATAAAATCTCCAGTTAATAAATTACATATAATATATTGATTACTTATTGTTGTTGTTACACAATAACGTTGATCAGGTGCAAGAGCTAAATATGTCATAATACCTTCTATTTTTGGATCAATAATACGTACAATATCACCACTTGATAAATCAAAAACAATAAATCTATTTGATACAGTAAGAAGAGATTGTCCAGATGAAATAACTTCAAGACCATAAACAGCAAATGCATGAGCTTCTAATGAATAAACAAGTGGACCACCAGGTGATGCTAATGTATTAAAAGCTGGTACAAGACCCATTACTTGTAAACCAGTACTTTCACATTGATCAACAAGTGAAGCAATTTTATGACATGTTTTATAAAATGGAAGTAAACGACCAATTATTTGACATGCTAAATTATTTGGATCAGCAGCTAAAACTGAACTTGATAAACGAAGTGCATCACTTATTAATCTAACCTAAAGAAAGTAAGAAAAAATTTTTAAATCAACAATTTTTTTTTTTTTGTGTATTTTATTTTTTACTTCTTTATCATTGACAGATTCTAATGCACTTTCATAATCAAATATACATAAATTTAATGGCATACATGATAATTTTGCATGCATAAAGTCATAGTTAAATAATACATGCTGATATAAATCATCTTCACGTTGTGCACGTATTAATTGATATGGTAATTCACTTAATTTACGTAAATTATAACGAACAGTTGATGTTGTAGAAGTTGTTGCTGTAGCGTCACTGGTTATAAATATAATTGGTTGAGCTGGAACTTTACGATCAGCTTCACTTTCAGCTGCTGCTATGTTAAACATACGTCTTTGGTTATCGGTATATTGAAAAGGTTTTGGATGACCAGCCCATATACCCAGATAATAATCTGCCATACTGGAATGATATACTCGACGTTCATCCGGATTTGCCAAATATCGTTCATGAGAAACTACAACGAATTATTTTCTTAAGCATATTCAAATTAATGTCTAGTCATGATTAATTACGATATATGCTTGTTCTTAATTCCGAAATGCAATGTAACAATTGAAAACTAGTTCAATTGAAGAGTATGTACTAGCGAGTATTATTAATATTGACTAACGATATTTTATAAATGTTAATGAAAGTAAATCGAATTCAAGAAATCCAGATATAGGTAATAAGTTTGCTCGATACTATATTTTTACGACGAATTTTATGGCATGAAAAAAAAAGAACTCATTCGAATAAGACTCGTCTAAAGAAAGTTATTCAAAAATTTGTTTCTATCACATTTCAATAAGTTTTTCAATACTCATTGTTTTTTTCACATATTTTAACTCACGAATGACATCTTTTTGGGTTATTTCTATCGAATTATGATTTATAAGATAATTTGTTTATATTCTTGATGATGGTCGATGTATATATATGTATGTCTAATTTTAAATCAACTTCTACTTAAATCTCTTAAGAAAATTTCAGTGATCTGTGATATTATGCAGGTCATTAATCTGTTACTATGCCATCTGTATATTGAGAGTATGAGTAAAGCCTAATGAGTTCTTCTCGAAATACGATTCAAAATTTTGAACTAGATCGTCTCTCTATCTGGATGTATAAATGTAGTTAAATAGAAGAGAATATTTTATGTCACGATTAGTGTTACCTTCAGCAAATTGTCGATGATACCAACTAACAACACTAACACCATCTGCTTCTCGTTCGACTAAATAATTCGGTATATCATTTCTTATACGTGTCCATAATAATGGTGGTATACGTCGTATTGGTGGTAAATGATATTGATAAATATCATTTAAAACAGTTTCATCAAGTGATATTAAATCTTCTAATTCAGCTTCACTTATACCTGCTCTCGATGCTGTTATATAAGATAATGCATGTTCAACTAATATGTGTCCATGTTGATTTTCAATACGTCCTAATAATTTATTTATTGATGTTGATATTGTTTTAGCTAAATCTTTTTCTTGTATTTTTGTATATGATTTCCATAATTTGATTTCATCAAATACTAATTTAACATATAAAGGAATACTACATTCATCAAGACGTTCATGAACTAATGCCCTGTTTTATTATAGAGAGTTATTAAACATGTATAAAAATTTAAATAAAAAAAAAAAGAAAGGAAGTTCAATTGAACTACAAACCATTGTGGTTCAGATATTGTTCGATGTTGACGAGCTAACCAAGCTTTCAATACTGTTTTACCTAATTCGACACCTAACGGTTTTATCTAAATTCGAAAGAGATCAATAAATATTATTTACAATAAAATATATTTACTTGAATGAAATTTTCTTGACTATCAATTAGATTTCGCAGTGTATTTAATATATTATATATTCCAGGTAGTGTTGAAACAATCTACAATTATCATTTTTTTTTTAAAGTCTTATTTTATAAATGATTTTTTTCTTACGAATTTAACATGATTCGGAAGTATTGGTGGTAGCCAAGACATTGAATGTGCACCATCAGCTGATGATAATTGATCTAATGAATCAAAGAAAATATTCAATGGTTTATCTACTGTCGCTTTTTCTAATAAACGTTTGAAATGATTTATTAATTGAGATAGTTCAGTTGGTATTGTCGTATCCGATACATCGTATACATAATTTATTTGTTGACAAACACTACGTATTAATGGACCAATCGATGAACTATCTGGTGTCGTACCAAGAAAACGAACAAGTCTTATTGGTATGCACTGTCTTGATGAAAACCATGAATTTGATTCTGATACTATTTTTGCTAACATGCTTGATTTACCACAACCACCTTCACCCCATAAAACTAATGGTTGTTTTGAAGAACCTTGAATATAATGACGTACACGTTCTAGAACATCAGTACGTCCTTGAAAATCTTGACTGAAATTATTTACAACATGAAGTTGTTGAAGAATTTCGGAATAGGCACTGATCAAAAAAAAAAACAAAAAGAAATTTATAAAATTAGTTTTTATTTCCCGATTAGATTTTAAAATCAATCGATATTTCTTAATTCTTTTCCGCCATATGATATTATCAATGGTCGACTTATAAAAACTAAACTCAACTTATGAGACACGTTTATCTAATATGAATTGTCGATCAAGCGCAGCTTTTGTTCATAAGAAGGATTGATCAAAACTGAACGAATCCTGTAAAGATGTATCTTCATGCAGAAATCATTGAGATTTATAGTTATTTAATAAGTTTTACAATATCCAAACAAGTATTAAATGAAAGGTTGAATGAAATAATATTCATTTGCTATTTTATCTATGTGAACAGATCTGACAGCTAGTAAATCAAAATGGCGAAATCCGTTTAGAAATATTGAATTGTAACAGAATTTGATTTTTCTGTATTTCTATAAAATTGATTCAATAAAATACTTTAAGTTTAAGAAGAGAAATCCGTATGAGAATTAATCCTTGTATGATTCTTCTAGTTCTAACGAGATGTGGACTTAAGAAAGAGATGCACTCAGTTGATGATTTATATTGGTCAACTTTTCTCGTAAGTTATATCTAGAAGGGTGATTAATTGATTATCATTAATTAAGAATACAAAAAAGCTCTATAAGGCAACTAAGATCAATCATCTTATTGAGAATCCTTTCAACTTATTTCTTTAATAATATACAAATAAAAGTTCGATATTTAATGACTATTAATAAATGAAGACAGAATATTTGAAAGAAAACTGTCAAGCTAAAAAATTTATGACGAAAAGTAAGCTAAAATATGAATATACTAAATATTCTTTTTATTCTTAAATGGGAAAAGACTCAATTATATCATTAATATAAAATAACAAAATTTTAATTATTACCGATTTGATGCTAAACTTTTTTGTTGTCCAACACCACGATCGATTAACTCAACAAGTCGAGTATAAAATGTTTCAATAAAATTTTGTAAGTATTCAGCATGAAAAGTTTTATTTATACCTTCGTCATCAGTCCATGGAATTGTATATCGAATAATACTTGTTTCAGGTAATGCTGCTTGTACCTAAATTTAATTTTCATTCATCGTTATCTCTTTTCTCTTGTTGTTTTGGTTTTTTTTTTTAGTTAATTATTTAACTTACACGAACATCACGTAAATCGGATAACATACGTTGTGCTTCTTCATCAACTTGTTTTGATACAATATCAATAAATTTCATTGAATGACGTAATAAACCGATATTAATATTTTCAATATGACGAAAAAAAGCTAATGTATGATCAACTTTATCTTTAGCATTTAATATTCCTCGAACAACTTCTTGTTCAGTAACTAAATGGAACGAAAATGATTCTATGAAAATAATCATTATATTAACTAACCTGACCAATTATATCGATGATTATCTTGTGGTGTAAATATACCTTGATTTAAAAGTTCTAAAGCAGCTGCACGAACTGCTCGATTCAGTTTACCCATTGTTTCCCACCATTGACTTTGATCTTCTTCCATAAGACGAGGGTGAGCTTTATTAGTAAAATTAGTGAATATTGAACTAACTGGTTGTAAACAAAATAAACTTGGAATATTATTTGAATCAAGTTTATACCATAGACTAAGTAATCGAGCATCATCTGGACTTGATACAGATAAAACTTTATGAAATTCAGCTTCTTCTATTTTTGTTGGTAATGGACGATAACCATATTTTTGTGCAAGAAATACCTATATGAAATAAAATTCTAGAATTCTTTTTTTTTTTGTTGATATCATAAAAAAGATATTCTATACCACAAAATTTGGTCCAACAGAAACTCGTTGACAATTATCTATTTCTTGCATACATAATTCTGTTGTTTTATGATCATCTGTTGCTTCATCTCGTACACCCCAACGCATATCAACAACTTGAAATTCTAGACCATGTTTTTCCCGACAATATTCTTTAAGTTTTGGATATGTATGTTGCATGAGGGAATTACGTTCTACAGTTGTATCTTAAAATATAAGAATTTTTATTTTTATTTTTGTTATCAGCAAAATAAAACATTAATTAATTTACCTGTAAATGTTGATGATGTAAAAATACGTACAATTTTTGAAGCAAGATTTGGTAAATTATGTAAATTCCCATATAAAACATGTCGAATAAGTTCAGCTACTTGTGTTTCAGTAGAATTTGGTTCAGGCATTGTTATATTTCAATATGATTGATAAATAAGAATAGTAAGTCTGGTTTATTTACATTTAATGACGAACATTCTTCTCTATAATATAGAAAGTAAGCTTGAAATTGTGTAAACGATTATAATGAAGAAAGTAAGAAAAGAAAAGAAAATAATGATTAATGATTACATAGTTCTTACCTTTTTTTTTTTTTAATTTTTCTATACTTTTTGTCAAATTACGATCACTGTATTAGATTCTTTTGTAATAAATTAAGAAAATAACGGCATGCAAAAACATCACAAACTTCTAATAATTAAAGTGAAGTTATTCTTTGTTCAATAGTTTAAAGTAATTGTATTTGTTAACTTTTTTTTCTCGATGTACATTATTAATGATCGAAACGATATTGATAATGAGAATCGAAAGCTCAATATTTATAGAACCAATATTGTTACTCTGAATAAGAGTATTTTGTTTTGAAAGATGAAATTGCTATTGATTCATTTTATCGTCTACACTCAACACTTCTATATACAATTAAGATTTCATAATAGAATTTTATTCGATTTTTATAATATTCTTTTAGCAAATATTTCACTATGAATTCAGAATTACATTGAAGTAAAGATTTTCTGAAGATAGTTGTATTTCCTGGATGTCGTGTTCCGCTCTTACTCTCAATTTGTACGAAGCTACTTAGAAGAATATCAGTTACAATGCAATCCTACATGTATGATTGAACGCTTGCTAAGTAACTGTATGAGATGATGTTTATATGTTTGATCATGTTCAATACATAAACTTTTAATCATACCCCATACAATAGGACGCATTTTCTACTTCATTAGAGTGTCGCATATTTTGCTTTTCATGGTACATTCTTTCATGAAAGAGACACAATAGAACAGAAGAAATAATGGCACTAATTATAAAGAGAGAAAGTTCTCAAATTAAGGACTTCAACTAATCCATACCAAGTTCGTGCTAATATTTTAGTTGCATGTAAGAAAATTTATCCTATGAAAAGCTTAAGAGGATTCGAGTTCACGCAATATGTTTCAATGCATCTTGTATGATTCGTTTGAAAACTACTCTCTGTTTTCACAAGTTTAAATTCTATATGATTAACGGAAGTTGATGTGATTGACATCAAAAGAATATCCTAAAGATAGATCAAGAGAGAAACGAATAAAATCAGATTTCTTTGTGATTTAAAAGATTATGCATTTGAGCATACAGACTCTCATGATTACCGTATGTAAACGTATGCTATGTATATAAGCAATGCCCTGAATGACTTGAAGAAGTAGAATAAAGCTTTATATCAGCAGCACTAGTAGTAATTTTTCTAGCAAAAATAGTTGTTAGAACAAACTTTGTTGAATTAAAATGTAAAACTCCATGTAGTTGTTCTAGTCAATCATACGAAAATTGTTTTATTGGATCTATTTTCATCCTAAATTTTTCATCTTGTTTCGTTTAATGCCTTAAAACTGTACACAGAAAGCAATTCATATGTTCTGATAGAATGTTAGATATAGTTGGCTCTTGAGGGTGTGAGCGACGTCGAAAGATCGATGATATAGTATTTTCTAAACACTACAGAGAGTTTCAATCGGAGTATTGTATGTACCTCTTCATTTTGAAAATGCGCTTTCCGACACTGACATTTTAGTTCTGCAGGAGTTGGAGAAACAGCTTTTACATACTATTGAATTATTGAGGTTTTTGTGTAAGAAAATAAACAACAGTTGAAACCTTATCGTTCATCAACTATCACCGTAAGTTTCAATCGATTTTGTTAAACGAGATTGATATTACATTAATTAAGAAGACATTTTATCATCTTATTCGTGTGATTCAACTATGTGTTTTTTGCTTGACATGAGATTTTCAGTGGTCATTCAATTGAAGAATTGCTCAGACAATTTTTCGTATGATTATTAGATGGTTTTATCTTGGTTGGCAAAAAGAACACAGATTGAATCGATGAAGCACGATGTGGCAACCTCTTTTTTCTCTTCTATTTTTGACATTCATTTTTAAACATGATGAAGAGTTACATATTTTGTTCCTGCCCCTATATAGTTATAGACTCTATGCTTGTCATCATAGCGATGACAAAAGTTTTGAATCGAGTGTCAACTATGAAAATCAGTTCACCATTGTAATTGCATTGTAATTGTATTGGTGGCATACAAGCATTTTTTTCTTGTGATTCTTTGGATATATTTTTCGGATGCCGACAAAGATAAGAAGGGTGTGGGTGTGGGTGGGTGAGTGTACGTGTGCATGTTGCCTTCTGTTCATTCACACTCACACCCACACCCCACTCTGGAGTATGTCATTTTCGATGTTATAAAAGACTCTGCAATTAATAAATATGAATCTTACTTCTTCATCAAATTGTCGACTTATTCTAGCATTGCAGTGTACATACAAATTGAGAACATTTATATGATATATAGTTGTCAAAATGATCTGAACAATTCGTATGTAGAAAAGAAGTATACTTCAATTACCTGCTAAAAATATGACTGATCTTCGTACATTGACTTATCGATATTAAAGAGATTACTGTAAGATTTATTTTTATTCATCATCGGTCCATGATAAACTTGCTGCATGGTTAAGAGATAATTTACTCTAGGAATTGAAATATGAAACTTCCAAAAGATAATGGCGTCCTTCCATTTATATAAATATGTGTTGATAGAAGATCAAAGAATATTTAAAATATTGAGGTCATACGTAGGATGGACAATAGCAAACTATTGATATTTATCAAATGATTTAGTTCATTTCCTTGATGATTATTCCATTATTAACCTATTTGGTGGAACACGATGGGTAATTAATTTTGAGCTAAATATCCTCTCTCATCGACTGAATTTCGCCAAGAAGTAAAAGCACTATTCTATAAAACACAGGAAAAAGATGTTTATATGAAGCCTATAGCCAGTATACTATTTCTAAAATTAACAAGCCAAAAAAAACTCATAAAGAAAAGGTGAATTCAGATACTTTCAATGTCTTGCGTTTGGCATTTGTCTTAATAAAGGAAAGTTACAAAATCCATAATCCAAAGAGAACAATGCGTTGTTTACACTATCAATTTCTGTCTAACTTAGTTTAAAATAATAAAATTCAAAGTTTGTGTAGATCAAAGTGTGGGATTATATCAACTTTCCATACTTCCTAAAATTGCTTTAACTATTTTTGTTTTCATAGAAGAGAATATTTAATTTTAAAAACTAAACTGATTATTAGATAGCATTGAAAATTTTCTGCTAGTTTATTACTTCGATTAAAGAGCATTTTCAAGTGAATTTTTTGACAAAGACATCTTATTTTCTCTTCAACACGTGAGAAATTCTCTGTTAGTCATTCATCGAAAAACAGGATTGTTATAGTAAATATGCCGTCATCAAAGCATGTAAAAGTTGCTTTCGATAATGGATTATTCAGGTCATGTTGTTTTTTTCCTGTACACCATTTAGCACAAAAAAGACTACTGTCATAATGCATAAAAAAATGACTATACCGTGCTTATCAACATTTGTCGATTCTGACGTCACTTTGTCTGAACATTGACAGGAAGCTGAGTTTTTGAAAGTTCGTATAAACCAACCAGCAATATGAACTTGTGAATATACATTCCGCATAAAAATTCGACTGAGATCCGTCCATACTTTGAAAAATGCGACTCACCAGGATCTGTAAGTCGAAAATAGTTATGTAACTTGTTATTTCATAGTTTTATTTCATTGTTTTTATGCACAAGTACTATGCTGGTATTGCAAATGATTGTATTCTCTATTGATATTAACTCATTGGTATCTGCATCGCGCGATCATTTATCCATGCATGCAAAAATCCGTGCTACCAAGTCCTCATCAGATGATATCTTTCATATTCGAGAAGAAGCTAACAATTTCTTATCAAACACAAAGTGCGTTCGTTGTGGATTCAGAAACACGGAGCATAATTCGATTCATAGATCAGAGCATCGAAAAGAATAATAGGAACAATAGAAAAACTAACACTCTTTAGAGCATTAAAAACATTCTATAAAAACTTCGTGGGTACACAACAGATAGAGTGTGGGTGTTTCGCTAAGGTGTGATTGTGGATGGATGTGAGTGTGAGTGTGAGTAGGGATTATCTCTTCATTTACATCCACATCCTGAATTATTTATGAAAGTTTTAAGAATGACGAAAAAAAACACATTTCAGATTATTTTAGCTGTTCATCGGCTTGTTGCATAATGGTCATGCAAAGTGCAAGTTGTTTCTGTTCTAAATGATATTTCACTTGACTGAGTATGGTAATTTTTGTCAAATCAGGATCATCCGAATAGTATACTCGATAAATATGATATTTCATTGGATTTTCAAGTAGACATTGAATTTCGCGAATCGATATTTGAAATGTATGCTGATCAGAAATTCGAGTTGTTTTTACTTCGATTCTTTCAATATCATCATTTTTTCTTATTTCAATATCGTATGGTTCACCTGATTCTTTTCGTTCATTCATCCATTTGACTTGTTTATCAGGATGTTTCCATTTTAGAAAATTAAAAACAAGTTCTTCACCTTGACGACCGGTATTATTATCAACGATGTTATCAGCAGGATTAATTGTAATTGAAGATGACGATAATATATAGAGCTTTGTGCCAGTTAGAGTGGAAATTCGAATACGTTGAAATTTGGCTACTTCAACCGAAGTAGAATTCGAACAGCCAATGGTTGTGACTTGAGATCGATCCTTGTGAGTCGATTCTCTAGTCTTTTTATCTATTTGAAAAGAAGAGCACAGTGAAAAATAATATTCTTTCAAGTAGGAATTTACCTTTTATCAAATGGTTGCTTTCTGGTTCTCTTGATACTTCTGATATCGAATCAGACGATGGTGAGTGATTAGACGTTGCAACACTAGTTGCATTCGTTGATTGTCTTTGTTCTCCTGGATGAGATTTTGTATTTGAAAATTCTATGGATTCAGTAGTATTTGCTTTAGAAGGAAAACAAGTCGGATTTTTCTCCTCGTCTTTTTCCATTGTTATTTGTGATCGAGGTTTTCGTTCGGGCAACGGCTCATTCATCAATTTTTCAGTCATTTCATCGGTTATATCGATCGGTTCGTCGTTCACTGAAATTTCTTCGATAGGCGGTGGTGATGGAGTCACATAGACATTAGGAAATATCCATTTGTATTCATGTTCTTGAGTAGTGATCATATCACGTTGCTTTATCAAGCCTTGTTCGCCCTCATTCTGAAAGATTCGTGATAGTTTCATTATAAAGGATGTCAGTTCGGTTGCGGCCATCCGATCTTGAACAAGATATTTGACCATAGTCTCGATGTAACGTATCTCGGATTTTTCGAATACTTTTAAAATATAGAATCGTCCTGCGCGTTCATCAACATAAGCATCACACATTTCGGTTCGTAAAGTATGAGCCTGATAGTGATATGAAAGTTGAATTTGATCAACACGAAAAAAATGCATACGAGCAAAAATTGATGTCAAATATTTTGAACGCTCTTCGGCTATGAACGATTTAGAAACAAGAAAATGTTGAATGAGTGCAATCGAATGAGAATAGAAATTGAATAAATCTATGGATAATTGTTCATTAGTGACATGGACTTGTAATTGAATAACATCTGCTAGACTTCGAATTTCGAAGAGTAAACAAAAATTGTGTTTGAATTCAGAAGACAGAGTCCAATCTAACGAAACAAAAGACTTATTTAAAATCAGTATGTTAGTCTCAATTCTATTTACTCGGTAATTGAATAATTGGTAATGTATTTGATAAGAAATCAGCAATATCAGGATCATGTGGATACAATGGTTGATCTGTATATTTGACTCTCATATTCTTCGTACCCATACATGGAATAAACCGTAAATGTAGACATCTATCTATATAGAATATATAATATTTTAATTGTAATGATCTTTAATATAATAAGTGCATAGTTATTACCTTTAACTTCTATCTGTCGCTGTTGTTGAAATGCTAATCGTAGGATCACTTCAATAAGTCGCCAGATATCATTTATATTTGATATTTGTATCAAAAATGGAAGATAATCATCGATCGTAGGTTCAATGTTAACCTGTAGTGTGTCAACAAAGAATTTTTTAAATTTACCATCATTACTATAGTATCGTTGAATAGAGATACGACGATCTGAATTCGGCAAAGTGGCATTATCCAGTTTCGACAATAACGATGTTGAGTCCTGCCAATAGACTCGATGAGCAAATAAAAATTCACCTCTACTATTGTTTCGTGGTACAAATACTAATGGCCACAATCGAAAACAACGTAAAGCATTGAGAGTAGTATTGTCGGCCATAAGAAAACAATAGACACGATAAATATTTTGAATTGTATCATAACACGATTGACGAAAAGTTACTGGTAGCGGACATTGTATTCTAAAAGAGACAACGAATGTCAATTACGATTTATTCAAAAGAATCAATTCAATGTTATCGACAAAACTTTGTTATAAAAAGAAACAGATATGTTGTAACTGATTGATTGTGTAATAACCAGTCAAAAATAAAAATTGCTGTTCGAATTTGAATATACCGTATTTTCAAAAGGTATACCAGCTCAAAAGAGAGATAGTAAAACTTTTACAAAAATTCACTATAGTTTCCCCAGGGTCATACGAAATTCTTGATAGTGAGCGATTTTTCTTTAGATAGCATTAACTGAAGTTCAATTACCAGTAACTTTCACATATGAATACTCATCAATTGAAGATAAATACTCGTTTTGACAATACATTTAGAGTATTACTAGAACTTTGCACTCTAATAATGATACGATTCATGCTACGGAGATTTTTCTTGTGAAAACCTTCAATAATACTCACATATCCAACTGATTCGTATCACTCAATAGCATCCATAATGCATCACGATCAAGATCACACGACCATTTCATGAATAGCTCAAACATGGTCGTAGGTAATACATGTTCTTGAAGTCCAAGTATGTTCAATATAAAATCTCGATTGTTCAATGATACTTTACTTTGATCCAAATGTGATACATAACGATGAAAGAATGATGTTTCACTTTTCGGAGATAAACAATAGACATCATCTGGTTTAGCTAATTTACCACCTTCAATCGGTATCCAAGCATGTTGTCTCAAAGATAAACAAAATGTTGATGGGATATTTTTTTCCGGTCGCCTTCGTCCAGATTTGACTTGATCAGCTAAAATTATTGATGCTGTATACCATGGAGCAAGTGCTGCATGATGACGATCTAAATAGATCAATAATTTTGAGTATAAATCGATATCAGCAGCAGTATTATTGGATGGTGCAACAAGTATGTTAAATTCATTGCAACAACAATCTTCGATTATGAATGGTTGACGAATTATATCATTTAATTCTGGAATTAAATAAGCCCATTGAGTTGTTTGAAGTTGAGCAACATTAATAAAGTCTAAATAAAAAACTTATAATAGATATGATCTAATACTTTAAATACTTACGTGTATCAGTTATGTTAGTTTGAAGAGACTCGATGATATTGAGTTGCCCAAGAAATCGAACAAAATTATCTATATCGTCTTTCGTACGAAATAATTCATTACGATAAGTATTTATATAATCATCTGAGATAAATGTGAATTCATGTTTCGATGATACCAATGATTCTAGTGATTTTGTACATCCATATGTAGATGTCAAATGAATGACAGTACCTAATGTATCGAGACGAACAAATTGACCACTGCGTGTTTTAATAACCATATGCTTTTTCAATTGATCAATTTCATTTTCGAATTGATCAAGATGTGTATAAATACATAAGAGAAAAGCAATAAGAACAGAATCAGATTTAGTTGACCAACGATTTACATCCAAAAGTATAGGTCGCATGTATAATCGATAGATTTCCTTAATCGTAGGTGTTTCGATTAAACCTGTATCATCAATGTTTTTTTTTTATAAATATAACAGGAAAAATCTTCTAATACTTACCAAGTCTTTTAAGTAGATTTACAATTGATTCATATCGTCGTGGAAATTTATCTTCGATATATTGAAGTAATCGCTCGTCGAGTGTAGGTAAATCATTAAGTACGATCTTGAACGATTTCGTATATTGTGCTGTTTTCGATAATGGAAAAAGTATCACTTGTTCATAATATTCATCAATCGATACTAATCGAGAATGACCATTTAATGGAATAATTTTCAATTGTTTTAATTCGGTTATAGACGTAGTTTCAACTCGTTCATTATGACTACCACGTGTTTGTTCACTCTCTTGCTGTTGTTGAAGAATGTAGTCGATACAGAGTAACCATTGAGCAACTAAAGTAGAACTTAATTATTTTGTAAAACAATTTCAAAAAAAAAAACAATATCTTTTTGAATGTATACAAGTAGAGTTCAATTGATTCGTTGAATGCTTATAAAATAAATGTTGGTCAAAATTGTGAGTTTTTCTTTTTGGTACAATGTATAAAACATTAACTTTTTAAATTCACCAAAATTTATGATAAAAAAAAGGAAATCTCTTACATTATTAGATGCATGATTTTATTCGTATCAGTATGATATAAGTGCGTTGTTTTAATTAAAAATATCTGTAATATTTTTGATTTTCTCTCATCGTTGTAGTTGGAAATTTTTAATAAATATGAATTTTGGATCAAAATGAAAAATTTGTTTGAAAAAAAAGCACTCAGCAGTTTTATAGAGCAATTGAATTTAAATATCGTCCTCAAATGCTTTTTCTAAAAGCAGAACATAAAAGTTCTCGAATTCGGACATATAACTCAGATATGTTACGATTAGATAACTGAAATAATTCTCTGTCACCAAGAATCAATAAAGTAACTCTATTATATATATGAGCATCTATGCAATATAGGTGGATCTGAAGATTCTTTTTAAATAATAAGTACACCTTCCATGGGTACAAATGTTATTGACTCACTTTGCTCAATACTGGATGTCTTCGTAGAGTGTTCTTGTTCTTGATGTTTGTACAATTCTTTGATAAGTCGAATAATGGAAGAAAATTGTAACGGAGCACAACCTAGTTTAATTAGAGTACGCTCATTACATTCGGATGCCAACTTTTCAGGTACGTAATACATATTAAAATGAGATAAAAGTAAGTCTTGAGGAAGAATCTTTCGTATAAATGGATCTTTTACAAGAATACATTGTGAAGGTTGAACCCATTCAGTATGTAATCGACCACTGGTATCTTCTCGACATACAGGTAATTTAATAACACCCATGAGTAGTTTCATGCTCTTATCAACGAATGGATTAAAGTATGGATCAAGTTCATTACGAGAAGGAATAAGCTTAAGAAAATAGATTAACACTTGAACAGCTGTCAATTGACTGCCGATTTCTATTGAAGACAATGATGATGCAAGAAGATCAGGTAGAGTTTGAAAGTGTGTATATGCCAAAGGAATAAGTTGAACCATTTCATTTTTGAGCCATTCATTCCATATGTTGTCATGAAGAATTTCTTGTCGTGTAACAGGTATTTCGAAATCAGCCTGAAGAATAAAACGAAACCCGTACGAACGAAGTGGTAAATAGGCGAAGAGAGGTTGAGCTGGTGGCAATTGTTGAATTGAGTTTTGAAGATTATTTAGTGGATAAGCAATAGCAATTGTTGTCGAGTGTACGTCACATTTGACTTCGCATAGTTTCTCCTGAAATATGAATTATTTAATATAGTTCTAAAGCAAACTCAAAACGTTCTATCACCTTGACATGTTCTGGTACTTGAAGCACTTTCTTGACGACAAGCCATAAATTTGTGGTAACTGTTCCATTTGTTGTCGTTTCTTGTAGTTCAATTATTTTCCCATCAGCATGATCGATTCTAGTGAAAATACGACTTCGATCACTAGTCGTAGCGCTTGACAGTTGACCCACAATTTCAATACGTCGTAAACGATTCAGAAACAGTAATAGTTTTGCTTGAATGTTATCGAAATTTTCTTCGAGTCGACTTCCTCGTTGAATTGGTAAACGAATACATGTTGTCCATTCTTCAGCAGACGGTAATACTTCATCACATTTATCTAACCAAATCGGACGAATATATCCTATTTGTTCCTTACCATCGGCAGTATCAAAACAGAAATGATAGTCACGTGAATGAATCTCAGGACGATTAGATACCATGAAGACAGACTTGAATCCAATGCCTAGAAATTAAAATTCTTCTAGTTATTTCCATTTTCACATCAAACAATGCTCTACCTTTATGTCCAGCATAGCCTTGCTTGTGTTTACCTTTGGTTGTTGCACCTACGTTACAGATGGCATCAACGTTATTCGGTTGAAAACCAATTTCATTGTTACAAACTAAGATTCGTTTATCTGATAGAACAAAACGAAGTGTTGGCAAACGATCAGACGCATATTGATTGTCATCAGCATTTTGAATGAGTTCCAAGACGAAATGACCCTGTTCTGAATATAAATCGTGGGACAATTTTTGTAAGCTTCGTTCAATCATTCCTTGAAGATTGTTAACAATCGATTGACCACTTGCATCGAGACCACTGTCGACACCGAAACCACGTCGAATCGATTCGATATGTTCGAATGCAGCTTGAACTGATTGATTTTCATCCTTGTTCTTTGTTTCAAGTGAAGTCGAATCGGACTGGCTGAGTGGGGATGTAACATGTGGTGCAACTGTTAATGTTGTTGGCTTATCAGCATTGTCTGTGAAGAAAATAACACGAATTCATAATACATCGTAAATAAATATTATAAACATTAGAACACAAAACTTTTCAGCAGTATTCTCTATATACAAATTTAATAAGTGCACGCAAACCTTTAGAACCTCACAAAAATATGTCTTTTTCATTAACAATCCAGTATGAACATATTTAATTAGCATTGAATTGAAACACAAAAGACAAATAAGTAACAATCGTTTAGAGCAAATTCATCAAATCATACTATAATCGAGAAACATGACTATTGAGGATAGAAATTTTCTCACTCGTATGAATTCAATTTGTAAAACATCTTTTTTGATTAGTTCACAATCAAAATTTTTGTTACCTTGAACTATGGTTCCGTTTGAAGTCGATCTAGTGTCCGATGATGGTTCAAGAAAATACACTCTATCTTCGACCGTACGATATTCTCCAGACCATTTACTGTTATTCTTCCATTCGTTGATATCGAGTGTATGACCCCAAATTTCTAATTTATTTCTTTGTCTTTCATCTGCTATGTTCCATATTCTTGTTCGTGCACTAACTGAATTTATTCCAACCCTTCGGAATACATCGTCGAGTGGTCCCAATATTATTTCTTGAATAAGTCGTGCTTGTCCAATGAATACTGGTAGATAGGTTAGAAATTCGAGTATGTATTTCATTGGTTCTCCATTATTATCTTGTATCATAGCTGATGATTGTAGATGGATAAACCATGTACGTATGGATGTTCGATAAACATTCAATGGAACTCGAGCAGTTAAACCATACTCACAATTGATTAATGTACATAAGTGACCAACAGCAGAGCGTACATGAAAAGCATGCAATTCATCCTCAAAGCTCTTTAGAGTAGCATCAGCAGGCAATCGAAGGCGTTCATGTGCTGATGTTTCAAGTAACAATAGATTTTGTAATGGATACTTATGCTTTCTAATAAATGTTTTTAAATTGCCATATTTTGGTTCGAAGAAATAAGTCCATTGTAACCACGTATACATATCGATCATGATTGGACATTGAAGAATAAATTGACATAATTGATTTTCGTCTGCAATCGGCATTGGTGGACATATATCAATTCGATTAAGTTGATTGAAATCCAAAAGTGATTCTTCAAAACTAAAATAAATTTTTTGTGCCGAGTGTCTATAAACAAATATTATGCTTACCGAATAATTGAATATTCTGTTTTTGTACGTAATTGTTTGACTTTTCTAAGAATACTGGCTCCCGTTTGAAAACCATGTAGGCCACCAAATTTATGTATTATCGCTTTTTCCAATATTGGCAGATTATCAGCACTAATTTGAATATCTTCATTGTTGAAATCCATATCGAACTGTAACGATTGTGAAGATACAAATTGTCTGTCATTATTCGATTCGATCAATTGTTTAACAAATTCGTACAATTCTTCTCGATCCATTCTGGCTACATTATATCCGTAAACGGACAGTTCGCCTTTTGGATCGATTAATTTTTGATGAGTATCAAGAAAAGAAACTAAGTTGACATCAGTATCATGCATATCGTTTTCATTGAATTTAAACGCATCAAAACTATCAACATTATATTTCGTGCAAAGATGATTTTCAAGTTGCAGAAACTGTTTGACTGTAAGAGTTGTTTCATGCTTCATCAGAATTTCAGAAAGATAGGAACAGAATTTCTTCAGACTTACAGATAATTTTGATTTGCCACCAGTGGCTGGTAGCAATGTATTGACTATTGGAAATGAAGAATTGTTCATTGGTGTTGGCTATAATCAAATATAAACTCATTTGTATTTTAAACAGAGAAGGTAAAATCGAATATCAAAATCCATATCGATAAAATTGGAAAATTCCAAACAAGAAAACAACTGATTACGTAACTATGGCATAAAACAAATAGCACTATCAATATTAAAAGAATTAGTTGAATCATTTATGAAAAAGTCTACTTTCAATAAACAATCCAATCGAAATTTTCTAGAGTAAAGTCATATGTAGAATGTCTGATTCTAACCTCAAAACAGAGCTCCTGACAAATTTAAATGAGAATATAACTCACATTGTACCCAATAGTCAACTGATTGTATTGCTGTTGTATCATAGTCTGTAGTCGACCGTAATCCATCTGACTTATATTCGGATTCGACGGTAGACTTTGATAAAGCATCATCAATGTTTGTAATCTCAAATGATCACTTTGATGACGACAAATTTTATCAAGTTCAACAGCAAATAAATCAGGTCTTTCGAAACCGCCCAAATAGATACTAATATTCAATAGCCATTGAAGTAGTTCATTTTGACGAAGTTGAATCAGTGTGTAGTAGGCAAGCGATTGTTCAGGTATAAACGAAAGATATTTTTCGACTATTGAAGCTAAATGAATGAATACTGCTATAGGAGATTTTTTCTTGTTGTATGATGAGGGTCCGAGTTCACCATGTATTTCTTGCCGAAAATCTGATAAACGTGCAGCAATAGTACTAGTCAAATCCTCTACTGCTTTTGTTTGCATTTCACTTATATACCATTGAGAGTTCCGTCTTACATAACCAGAAACCTAGAATAATATCATAGATTATACAACAATGAAACACAACGTTCATACTTGCACCAAGAATGGAAATGATTTACAATAGAGACCCAGTTCTTTTCGTGATTGTAATCGATAAGACTTGACAAGCTCATCAAGAAAATCACCAAATGCTAAGTTTCGCTTGAATTTTGCTTGAAAATTAATGAATGATGAAATGACATCGCTACTAGTCATAATTGGAATTGGTTGATGGCGTTGAGTTGGTTCATAACGGAATACTCGTTTTACATCCGGATTTTCATCGAGTGGACCCAAATGTGCGTCTTCAAAAGTATTAACATTGAGAAATTTGGCTATGATCGGTTCAAGATCGTGCAATGTGCATAGCATGAAAATTTGTTCGAAGATTTGCATAAAGAACTTCACTTTTTTCAATCGTTCAGTTAGGTTTACTAGAGGACTGAGTTCACCGGGACGAACACCTAGCTGTAACCAAGAGTTGACACGGAAATAAGTAAACAATTCATTTTCAACACGTTCACGTGAAACGAATTCTTTTCTTCCATGAAGAATTAAAATGATTTCGGATAACTTTCGAAGAATATCTTGTTGATATGAAAATCTGTATTGAGGTATCGGAGGATCTGACAAAAATAAGAATGAATTTATATATCAATGAATTACGCGAATGTTAAAGATTACTTTCATTTATCACATTGGATTGAATGGGCATTGTTGGAATATTAGAAACGAAGGTTACGGGTATAAAACCTGCCGAATATTTGTTTGATGATTGTGATATTGAATTTGACAATATTTTCGATGCTTGAGAGTTTCCTGCTGCTTGTGACGACTGGTTCTTGCATTTATTGTTATGTGCTACAATATATCACATTTCATTTCGAATAAAGAAAAAAAAAACTTAATTTGAGTGGTTGTTAAAATCGAACGATCACACTAATATGTAACATATGTGATTCTAGTGAATCGTTTGTCTTACTCGTTGTTGTTTGTTGTGGAACACGGGATGATTGGTTCTGGAAAAAATAAAAGAAAAATAAATAGATGTCAGAAAAGAGAGCAGCAACACAGACTTCGAAAGAAGAGCGACTGCTGTCAGAAGGTTGATTTGACAGTGATTTAGGTAGCGGTGGGAAACATTCGTCGTAATGATCACCTAGCTGAAACGTTGTTTCAGAACTTGTTGATGGTTGAGTTACGATCTGAGTGTTTTGGGATTGTTGGTCTGATTCTTTACGTTGTTTTTTCGATTTTTTGCCACGATCTTTTGAAAATTCGGTAGCACTCATGGCAACAAATCACTGAAATAGGGATGGAAAAAGTCAATGAAGTTGTCTATGAGTGTATGTGAGTTGTAGTCTCAGTATCATTGATAAGTATCTTATGATCACACATCTCACACGTACATCTTTCATTCCTATTTTAATTACCATTTATTATTCGAAATTGCTTTCTATTTAGCAAAACATTATTGACAGAGTAACAGCAAAGCAACCGACCAAAAAAGTAATTAATGATGTAACTGTATCTACTATAGAGCAAAAATGATTGGAAATTTTTCAGAGACAGAATCTTAAAACATTTTTCAAGTTATACTGGAACTTAAAAACATATTAAAATAATTTTTGCTTTTTCGTTTTACCATGTTTGCCATTAGACTGAGTTTTTTTCGATTTACATATTCTGTCACGAATATGTTTAGACGAGCTGCGCGTAGATAGTTAAATACAATAACACAGGTAGATAATTTGTAAAACATAGGTGTCATACAGAAGAAAAAAAATAAAAATACATGTGTGAAAAAGTATCAGAACCTAAAAGGAACTGAAGAAGAAGTAGATTTCTTGATTGTGAAATACATCGTATATTGAACTCATATATGCTATATGATTGATAAAACTTGGTATTCTCCAACTCCTTATCTATTTTACAGAATGTTCTTGAAGTTCACTTATACAACAATCATATGAGTCGTAAAAACAAAGAAGATTTATTCTCAATCTAAGAAAACAAAGTTTCTGTTATCAACACAAGATACATAAGTAAAAGGCTACAAAACTGAAGAATTTCAACAATAATTCTCACATTGTAGCCGTATACTCTTATTCCTTAATATTCTTATCAGTATTGAGACGCCGCTCTTCGTTTTAGGGAAAAATACGAGTCAGAAGAAAACACAGAAGCAATGATGAACGCATGAATGGAGAAACTCTATTCTCAGACTATAAATTCATTAGTAAATCACAGAGCAACAAGGAATGCGAAGGTATAAGAACCATTGCATTTTGGCGGTTTCCATATGAATCATCAATTATTGGGATGTTTTCTATTTGCAAAAGTTTTAGCGAATTGTATTTCTTCATTATAGCGTTTATTTATTTTCTGAACTCGTTCGTACTCATTAATACATTAGAATCACAACTATATGTATACGTGGATTGACGATGGGCTATGGATGATTTTATATTCAGTCTATCTTAATTTTTCAATTCTTATTGATCCAGATATGATTTTCATTATTAAAACAAATATAGGAGTTATGAAAATCAATAGAGAACATTTATAAGCTATTGATGTAATTTTACTTTGTAGAAGGTTTCCAAAAGATGATACACAGAATATCCACTTTTTTAAATATTTATCTTTTCATTCAGCTCTAATATTGACTAGTCGTATATGATTAATGTGCTGACGCATTTTAATAATTTTAATGGATGAAATTCTCTTGAAATGTATGAACTATATTTGAATAAAATTTAATTTAAGATACATTTATGGTAGAAAAGACAAAGAGATTATATGGATATCGAAAGAACATTTGACCATATACTCTAAGACTCAGGCGTATCGCTTTAACTAATTCTTCTTCACTTGTAAAACATGTTTGTTCTACATTCTTGAACCATTCTGTAAAATACTTTTGAACTAATTAAGCACTTCTGCATGCTTCGTTGTTTCTTAAAGAAACTTTCTTGTCTAATCTATCCATTGAATATACTAAAATAATAGTTTTTCTATTGTTGTTAAACCAAACAAAATGCTATAACCATCGAGCGATATATAGCTATCTCATTCATGTTTTTGAAACTTCTTAGTCTTATACTGAGAAGCGACGATTGTTTCTTATTTCCTGTGCATAGGAAATCATTTGTTTTTTTTTACAGTCGTCGCTGCTGATCTACACTTACACTACTTAATGAAAACATTTTCTGGTGTAAACATAAAAAATTATAGTTAAATAATATTAACTTACATTGTTAGGCGAAACCAAAGTCAATAATGATTAATAAAGACAATGAACCTTAACTAAATTTTAAATTCTGTTAGATCAAATGTAGACAATGTGTCTGTCTATACTTTTGTTGTTGCGTATGTAGATTAGGTGGTCGTCTGTTTCACCATTCTTTTTATCGGCAACTAGACAGAATATTTATCACAAGCAAACTAAAACTTGTTTGAGAGTAAGTCTGTTGTGATAAAAACATGTCAACAAGAAAGGTTATGGCACATGTCGAAAAAAATGTCAATGAATCATAGATATGCCTAACGATACGTGTTATATGTGAAATAAGATATTTAATAACATTTGATAACAATCACAATAATTAAACCGAGAAACAAAAACTGAAATTAGACAATCGAACTAATCATTTTATGTGTTAAGACCATACTAGATGTCAACCATAGCAAATTTCATTTTCGATATTTTGAAACAAGAGAAATGTTGAAGCTTGTCAAAAGAGACGAAAGACAAATAGGAATGAAAATAAACTTCATTTTCCTGTAAATCCCGACTCTAACTTTATTTCAAAGCATTAACAAATGGTTTTTCATGAAGAAAAACTCGCTAAAAACAAATCCTTTTCTTAGCTAACACGAGATCGATCTACAGCGACAGAATATGGATAATAGAAAATTCGAAAAATGTCACACTCCTTCTCTCTGATTTTTTTTAAAGTAAAGAACATGGTATCATGCCTAAAGACATTCTTTTTAAAAATGAAAACAAGAAATTGCATTTGATGACTCATCAAATCAAGAATGGCACAGTTGACAGATGTATGTGTTACTGTGCCGACATATTTTTTTTAAATCTTACTCAAGTATTTTGATGTTGGTATATTTGTTTTTCTTTTCATATGATTGATTCAAGACTGTCAAGTTGATAGAGATGTACTTTTCTCCACGCTAAATTAACCATAATTTTCAGGGGTTTCGCAAAGTCGATAATATAGAAAGTCGTTAAAAAGATTTTTCTAAAGATGATCGAACTTTGGGGGTACAAGCCTTTTTTGGTAAATGTTGAGCAAAAAACAGAACGAAAATTTTTCAAGACTGGGAGGTCATCTCGTGATAGTTTGCAAGACTTTTTCTTAAACTAAAAAGAATTTATTTCGAATAATCTCTATCGAGGAAGAAATTATTTTAATAACGAAGCTGACTATACTCAATTAACATTAATTAATAAGTTTTTTATTTTTTTGTTCAAAATAGCCTGTCATATTTTCTCATCGATTTTTTACTAGTACTTACCTGATTGACGAAAGTATATTGGACGATGAATAATCTTTTAAATTTTCGTTCGAGAAGCACGACTCAGTCTTGTGGCATAAGAGTAGAATTCGCTTTTATTTCGATTTGTGTATAATGTCTGTTGGTGTGAATAAAGAAAGAAATGCATAGTTCGTCATTCACTTGTAGAGTTTCTTTTCTGTGTAAGTGAAAACGAAAAATCAAATCGACAATAGATTTCTATGGTATTTACAATAGTCAAAAATATTGTTGACTTTTTTTTTTGAATGATTCATTCGATGCAAAATACACTACAGCTTTTCGAGTAAATACGAATGCAACTGATTGAATTAATTCTACGGACGTGGGTGGGATATTGAATTAGAGCGGACTCACCCGCACCCAAATCGGGATGATATGGGAAAATGCGAAATCCATCTTAAACCTGTATTTTAATGATTATTTTTGGTTTAGGATTATTGCTGAATAATTGGTATTATGGTACCTGCTACTTTGGTATGTCTCGATCGGATTAGTGTAGAAGAACAATAATTGAAAGCATATTTTGGATCAAATTATGACGAATATGTGCGACAAGAGCTAGCTAAACTCGTTCTCTATGTCTTTTAAATGTATGAGTGAGACAATGTGATACTGCCAGTCATTGATCGTTTCTCGTAGAATTGAGAAGTTTTCATTTTTCCATACTATATATGTATCTGAAAAATAATTGTTTTTCAAAAATAACATTTTTGAAGGAACGATAGCGATTTGAAGGCTTCACAATCAACTTTCAATCTAACAACTACAATAGATTTTTTGATTAAATTATTATTAATAAGTTAAACAGTTTTAAAATAATTTCACAGGCGACATATTCTATTTTATTATGTACATCAAAGTCTTTTAAATATTAGAAATAAAGAGACACTCAAAGATCAGCAGAAAGTTCAAGATTATTAGTAATAAATTGAAATCTATAAATCAGCAAAGAATATTGTCCATTCATCCGCGAATTATAGGACTCGAAATGGTAATGTTAGCACCTGCTTGGTACTGCATCATCTGAACCGTCAGTTCACCGCCATAGATATTAAGTTGCCCACTGGGTATAAAGCGAGCAGCGACTTCAATAATGTGAGTTCCTCCTTTGAGCAAAATCAAGTCAGATTTGAGACAAGGCATTGCTACATTAGTAAGGGCACCATAAGTCATTGAACCACCACGATAGTCCACATAAAAATTACTAACACCAAGTTCGGAAGCAAGTGCTTGTCGTCGATCATTGTTTGGCAAGAGCTAGTTTGAAATAAGTACTCGATTATCAACTAGAAAGCGAATAAAACTATGAGTGGCAGATGAAGACTGCTGGCATGTTCCTTGAAATTGAAGTTGATATACCATCGGTTGTGAATGATGAGTAACAAGAGTAAGACCAGGTATTTTAACGAAAACATCGGATGAAGAAGACAATTCGAATGTTGTGGTTTCTTGATATTTTCTAAAAACATGGTGGCCTTGAAGTAGATTTGATGTAAGGACTGAATTAGGAATTTGCACAATACGGTCGGTTGTATTTGTTGCTGATGTAATAGAAACAAAAATCCCCAATAAAAACAGTTTTGAAATCATGGCGTTTTAAAACTGTCACAGAATCTAAGACAACATCACCTGCTCTTATATACAGCAATCTTACTACTCGTTCTTTCTATTGATGTCGCTATCGATAAAGCATAATTTTATGCGTCTAGATATTAGTTTTGCTAATGCGTTTCATTAATCAATCAATGATGTACGGCAGATTAGTGATGCAAAAAGAAGTAGATTAATCATGATTCTTTCCTTCTTGAAAATGAAAGTTTGAAAGCTTTCTCGCTATTTACATAATATTATGTTTAAATACACATACACATACACATTGATGCCAAATATTTACCTTATCTTCACAAATGTAACCAATGAAAGTACTACAAATATTTTTTTTTCTATTGTGGCGTATCTTCACACATTTGCTGAGAAGAAGTATAACGAAAATTGTTCTTTATCGAGCTATCATCATGTTAGAGTTACCGACTTACCTATCAATTCTAATTGCGAAATGAATGTTCACCACTCTCAACGTCGAATTTCACTAAATTATTTTTTTTAAATTTTAGGCAAGAGTGGTAGAACTAGTTCAACTCCTTCTACCGATTTTATTTGTGAGCGTTCTAATTATCATCACTGACATAAACAAAATGATTTTTTCATTATTTTTGACAAAGATGAACCACCTTCTTTTTCGTTTTGCATAATTTATTGATTGACGATAAAAGACACTCGATATAAGCATCCATTTCATTTGCATATTTCTTCGCGGAGAAGCTACTTGTATCCATGCGACTAAACGAGTGGATGGGTGTGAATGTTAGTCTAGTCCTTATGTTCAGCTCCCCCTCCCCTCTCCACATACACCATGAAGTTCAATCAATCAAAACTAAAGAATTATCTTGAATTGACTATATCTATTTAGATGAAAAGTTCTACATTAGCTATGAATTTATGACATATAGATAAACAAACAATAGAAAAGAATTTGAAAATGTGAACATACATAAAAAGAAGATTTTCATGTTTAGATTTTGCTCTTGTATAAAGATAAATTAGGTTCAATACAGATAGTCCAGTATTAAAAACAAATTGTGTCTGCATGAACATTTTCACGTTATATACGTCTCTTAACAATGAATGAAGCTTGTGCTTATATCATATGTTAAGTTGTTTATTGATGCCAATTATTAAGCCAGAAGCATACTCCTTTGAGCTGAACACAGCAGTCACAACCAACCAAAAAGTCCCAAACTAATTCTTGCACAAAGTCTGTCCTCATATGTTTAAGATAACTAGAGATCTTATTCTTTAATTCAAATCTATGATAGGCCGATTCGAACATAACTTTTGATAGATGTTTATTCCTGTTCAATATTCCTTTTGCATCTTCGAAATCATCGACATGAATATCAAGCTCTCTAATATGTCGAGGTAATTTCATACCAATAGCTTTGCGAGTTATAAACACCATTCTATCGGATACATTGCAGATTATTTGTATTGAACGAAGACTGCATGCTTGTTTGAATAGAACATTCATTTCTATTTTCAATCTTGTAGCGAAGTAACACTCATACTGAAAATTCAGGCATATTTTTTCAAGATTTGATAGATTAACAATTTTTGATATGTATTCAATTAAACCGATGGGCCATTTTTCCTTTATCATCAATGTAACTTTTGTCACATTTTGAAGTATGTGCGCTGTTAATAACTTACTCTAAAAATCAAATATTTTTTTATTAAATACTTTCAATCTTGATTTAAAAGTTAAAAATTCTATGCTAACTAATATTTTTTTGAGTGTCCCTTATTAAAAATATGGCCCATGCAGTGGCGGATCCAGAATATGAGTGAGGGGACGGCGGTTTGTCTCAGAGGGTGGCGGTCATGATCAGAAAGTGGCTTTCAAAGTCTATTTGAGGCAACACAATCTCTTTTTTTCTCATTTCTGCTCAGAAAAAAGGGTGTGTGTCTGTGGGTGTGTGGGTATGGGTGTGAGTGTGGGTGCGGGTGTAGGTGTGGGGTGGGTGTGGGTGTGCATGTGGCTGTGGGTGTTGACCTAGTATCCACACCCACACCCTCTATATTACGATTAGAACCTTCTATCGTGAACACTCCTTAACAACACGGCACATCAATTGCTGAATCTCTCAATTTGTAATTTGAGTGGACTCATCATGTTTTACATTTTAATCTCGCAGGAATACACACATTCACCCACATCCATACATATACACATACACTCACACCTCCACGTCATCTCCCGCACGCACATCCACAACCACAGCCACCACTCACACCTACATCCATCCGCCGCCACTCATGTGCACCCATCCACACCAGCGCACCCTGTACTGTCTGGTATGTTCTTAATAATTTCTGAAACACTTGATTATACGACATGTTGACGACTTCAAGCAACAAAAGAAAAATCCGTGTTTAACGGCGATTTACCGTTTACTTTAACTCTACTTCTATGTTACTTTCGATGTGTTCAAAGCTAGTTCATGTCTGTTCGTACCCTTTACATTTATGATCGTCACAGTTTGAGCAGAGTGTGAGTATTAGTACGAATTAAGGAAAGAGACACGCACATTCAAACCTACATCTAGACTCACTCACACCCTGTTCGTTAAGAATAAACATCTACAATATTTTTAATCATTTAATCCTTTTTCATAAAAGTTAACGTTGATTCAGTCATAACAAATAAAAACAATTAGTTTTTGATTGAAATAAAGATTTTATTCTTACAATTATTAAATTATGTTAAAAAACGACAATGGTTCCACAATGTATTAATCTATGAAATAAACGTCTCAGTGAATCCTTTCACACTTTTGTATTTGATTATTATATCTGTTCGAAACATATAAATTAAGTTCTGAATGAAATTCAATATCACTCGGATAACTAAGTTCACTACTACTGTTGCCACGTTTACCTGTACCTGCCATCGTAATGCCTAATATAGCATTTGGACAAAACATTTGTATTCGATGGTTAGAAGTATCGGCAATATATAAATTAGCATATGTATCCATAGTTATACCTTCTGAATAAAACAATTGTGCTGCACTATTTCCAGATGTTCTGGGTATAGCAGCATAAATATTACAAGATTCATAGCTTCCAAGAACCCACTGTGTTATTGAATACAATGCTTGATTAGATATGTACAATATTTGATATTGTTCATCGTAATATAAACCATTTGGGTCATTGAATTGATATGAATTGAGACCAACACGATTACCTACCTAAAACAAATGATCAAGTCAAGTATATTGAAATGATGTGTTTACTATTTTCAATCGATAAAGAAAAGTTCAATTATGTTATATCAGTTGATCGCCATTATCCCGAACTCTCTTTATGTTGTTCTTCTTATTTATTGTCATTCTCTCAGATAAATACAGAAATTTGTAGTAAACTTCAAATGTTTGTATATTGTTAGAATTTATAAAAAAGAATGTGATATTGAAAGACAGGTAATAATAATCATCGAGGAATTCTTCCAATAAAATTAGCAGCTTACAGCTATGATTGTACCAATCGATGTTTTTAAATCAAAAGAGAATGGCCATTTGGTGACGCGTTGACTTTGATAATCACTAATTATTACATTTTTCTTGGAATCAAAGAAAACTGTGCTTGGGAAACTAAATTGATTTAATGCTGAACCACGACTACCATTTCCTCTGATTGTTTTCTCGCTATCAGCAATGAAGATATTTTCATTTTCATCTGCAAAGACATCTGCTGGATCTAATAGCATATTTGCCGCTTTTCCACTGGTACCATTGGCCTGGCCAACAGCTATTTTTATATTGCCATTCGGATACCGTTTTTGAATGCGACTATTGGACATATTAGCAACGTACAAATTTGTGTTTTCAGTTCGATAAATGTACCGTTTGAGAGATTTAATTGATCTGAGCCTCAACCCAAACTATTCCCAATAGGGTGTGGGTGGGTGTCGGTGTCGGTGTGGGTGTTGATCTTATCTCAATTCACACCCATACCCTTTTCATACAGAAAAGAACGACTTTTTCAATATCTTACACCTTTTAAATAGTGTAACTTTCTTTATCAATGCATTATCATTTATATATGGCATATTACAATATTAGACGATGATACACTAAAAAAATCAGAGTTGAAAAGATTAACTGAGGTCCTTTAAAAAGAAAATACTTCCTTTTGCATTAATTATCATTGAGTGCAAAAACGAATGAATGGATTACGGATGTAGGTGTGAGATATAGACCAAAAGAAGATATAGCCACAGTCACACTCTTATTTCACAGAGTATCAATAAAAATTATGCTTCTAGATGAGAAAGACCTTTTGACAATGGGAAAATGTGTTACTCTAGAGTAGGCGTATATAAATGCTTTAATTTTGTGAGAAATTGAAAGTGAGTGTGGGATGCGGATATAGATGGATGTTTGTCGGTGTTATGAGATCAATGATAGATATCCTTCCATCCGGACACTGATACTCACACCTAAATCACCCAAATCTACACCCTCGGTTTGTGTATGTGGTCTGTTTTCAAATATGGTTGTTAAAAAAGTATTACTGTTCTTACTGAATTTACATCAATCATAAACAAATAATGGATTTTCTTTTATTTCATCAGCGACTGATGTAGGTCGTTATAAATTGAATAAACCAAATTTCTAATTTGTAGTAAAGCAAAAGATGAAAATGAAGAATCCAAGATGTGCTTTCCTGAACTGCAATCAGAATGCACAGTACATCGTTATGAACGGAAATTAATCTATTACGATATTTCAGTAATCGTGCATGAAGCCGTCATCAATCAAAAGTTGTCACGTCTTATTCTTGATGAAGATAAGTTATAGATAAAGTAGGTAAATATCTTGGAAAAATGCTTCAATCAAACACATTATTATCAGTAATATTTTCAATGTTAATCAGAGCGCGTATAGAGGTCCGAATTCTATTGCTCAAGCATTGTATATCAATATAACATTGACTGAGTTTCATCGATGTGGGAATAAAATTACTGATGAAGCATGTCTTTGTGTTGCTCATATCGTTGGATAACGAGGTGCTCAACATCTGACTTATCATTGACTCAAAATACAACATTGCAACTTCCGTGGAAGTTCTGAAGTATTTTTTAATCGAAGTCTTTTGAAATTTATCTTTTAGATACAGTACTTTTAGCTCTATCTTAAGATATATTCTAGTCATGGCATGAAGGCATTGAAGTAACTACAGTTACTGAATAAAATTTTTGATCTCCTATAACAGTTCTTAAAGATAAATATAAACAGTACTCGGGCATACGATAAATCGACTATATGCAAAATAATTGTACTGTTCTGTGCAAAAAAATCGACGAAAAAATATTTTCGATTTTGAACACGATGATTATCGCATTCTATAGTGCTATATGAGAGGAGAATATGAATAAAATTTCCCGACTATGACTATCAAATTGGCCGAGATACGAATGTTTCTTTAAAAATACTGCTTAAATCCAAGTCCTATTTACATTAATAATATACGCTCTAGCTGAATTTTTCGACGATATTTTAGATTTTAATCTTGACCCTTTTCTTTCGAATGAGAAATCATGTGCAATGTAAAGAATTGAGTCGCTCAAACAGCAACAATTTACCATAAATTATATTTCGTTATTAGACTTATACAGTGATAAAATTTGAAATGTGCAGTCAAGCAGAGAATGCATATAGTTAATAACCTTTTTCTGAAAATTTATTAACCTGTGAAACATAAGCGAAAATTAATTCGTATGTCTCTTGACAGTTTCTTAAATATAGAAGTCAATTGATATATTATGTATCTACTTTGACTTTAGTTGTGAGGCAGTTACGCACATAATAATCTCGAGTGACACATTTCCGAATTAAAGGATTGACTGTACATATGGTATACAGAAAAACGGGTCATAACAACTGTCATGGAATAACTAGTCAGTTTTATATCCGACAAATACATACTGATATTTATAATATTTATAACTTTTACAGTTCAAATGAAATGAGAACAAATCCCTATTTGATATTTTCTTTAAATAGGTGGTAGTCAATGTTGTACTATTTATCCTTGTGGTCCTAATATCTCAAGATCTATCCGAGATAAAATCATGAAGATTGAACGAGAGGGATCCGAGATATTAAACGTTTACATATAAAAATTCAACGGTACAATAATTTTGCAATGCGCTCATATGTTCCAAAACATTCTTTTTTCAAGCAAAAAACAATATCGAAGTCAATCCAGTGCTACATTGATGAAAAATAAATTTCGAAATTCTTTTGGAGACTTTGGAATCTCTCGTTAGTTAAAAGAAAAATAAAAAATATGATATCCAATCATGACTGTAATTTTAATATAATGTCATTGCATGTTGCTTGAAGTGGAATATTGACAAAAGCTAGTCTCGAAGTATGATAGTTTTGCTGAAATTCGAAAAATAAAAGTGTAATAGAATTCTGGTAGCATTACAGGAACAAGATCAATGAGAAGAGATACTAGAAATGAGGCCTGAAAGCAGCTTGAAGGTACTTTGATAATCCAAAAAAAAAAGAATTTATGACAATTCAAAGTTTCGAACGAAGAATAAATAAATTGTCGAGTTACTTCTAATCTATCTTGTTAGTATTACATACTGATGCATACTTTTCATTGTGTATATTGCTGTGTGTGCGTGACACAGCCACACATATATATATATATATCTTATCTGTCTCAAGCAAACACCACTTGAAAATCTGCTTTGATTGTGTTGAGACTGCACTTTCTTTTTCTCTTTTAAGTCACTGAAAAACTTCATTGACATATATTCTTATCAGATATACTTGTAAGTTTAACAATGGGTAGACTAAATGAGATATTACTAATATTTCTGCATATTCAAATTATATTTTGGTGTTGGATACCGTCTACGATATCGATAAAAATTAGTCCTTGCGCAAAATGGAATAGAACAAGTGAAATAGTGGCTGGTCTCGGTGGAAGGGGTAACAATCCTGATCAACTTCTTGATCCTGAAGGAATTTTTATTCATAGACAAAGCAACACATTATATGTATCTGATACTGGTAATAGCCGTATTCAAGCGTTTAAGCTTAATCAACTATCGAACATGGGTACCACCGTCATATTTAATGTCACATATCCTACAAAGATCTATGTTGATGATGAGAACGATGGGCGAACCATTTATGTCTCTCTTCGAAATGAAGGTCGTGTCAAAAAATGGGTTCAAGGTGCATCAGACGGTGTGCAAGTCGGAGGCGAATGTTCGATGTGTGAAAGCGTATGGGTCGACAAAGAGAAAAATGTTTATATGACATCAGTGATGAAAAGTTGTGTGTATAAGTGGTCACCACAAACAAATATTATAACAGTCGTTGCCGGTAGAGAAATGTGGCAAGGATCTAGCAGTGATTCTCTCAATTCTCCTGAAGGCATTTATGTTGATGATACCAGTGGTACTGTGTATGTGGCCGATTATGCAAATCATCGCATTCAGAAATGGTTAATAAATGCTCTTAATGGTACCACTGTAGCTGGACTTAGCACGGGCAATCAAGGCAGTGATGCTGAATCGTTATCGTATCCGACTGCTGTATGGGTCGACGATGAAACTCAAGTTGTGTATGTGGCAGATTCAGACAATAATCGAATTCAACGTTGGTTATCAAATGCACTGTTAGGTGATACCGTTGTTGGTGGAGCAGGTATGAACGTAGAATTTTGACTAGTCTTATCAGAATTTTCGATCAGACATTTAAAAACTATAGTTTACTTCCATGCTATCAATTTTACCTGTTTTTAAAGAGATCCAACATGAGAATTGAGTGAAAAGCAAACTTATATTCTTAATGAAGAAGCAATTTTGAACTGTCGCTTTGATGAACTGAAGCAAAGGTGAATGACAATAATAATGTTTAGCCTTTATTCTCAACCATTTTTAATCAATCTTTGGATTCATTGATAAATGTTTTAAATAATTCCAACTGCTTTCAATTTTCGAGGAACATTTGAAAATATTTTAGTCAGTGCTATAAAGAAAAAACGTATTTGAATTATTATCGGTCTCTGAGAACATTTCATTATAGGTGAGGGTGATAAACCTAATCAATTTGATCAACCTGTCGATTTGGCATTTGATAACGATGGCAACCTCTATGTGTGCGACCGCTTGAATGATCGCGTTGTCAAGTTTACAATAACTCACAACGAGCCATGTTTTCCAGTACCAACAACTAGACCAGGTTCTTTATCTTTCATCTTTTCAGTACATATTTATTGATTTTACAATGTTATCATAATTAAGTATGTGACAGGTCCCGCGAACTAGAGAGGATCATCAGGTCTTTCCGAGAGTTATCCAATATAAGTACTCATAAGTCCTCAAGACCTATATGAGATAGAGGAGTATGAGTGGAACTCATTTTTCCAATTAGAACTAGTCTCACGCCGACACTTACAGTAATAGCCCACACTAAATCTTAGCTTGGTATTAATCTACAAACATAGGAATCTATATCTCAACTAAACATGTTAGGTCTAACTATTCTATATACTGTTATGATTCGTGAGAAATTTCGATAATACTGAAAAATCGACAATATTGTTCAACTACTAGTGAAACTTTGCCATCAAGTTAATATATATATATGCCAAATGCTTGAAAAAAAATCAATTTATCACGCTAAGATCGATGTGAATTCTAGTACTTTTGAAAATTCTTTTTATATTCATCATGTTACTCCAAATAGATCAAGAAAATTTAGAAAAAAAATTAGAAGAGAACAAAACTTGTCAGGATACTCAAAATGGTTGATTATCTGTGTTTCGATACACTTAGCTTCAGCTTATATTCACTATAAGGCTATGTAAATAGATGCCTGTATTATTTAGATGTTTTAAGAATGAAATTTCAGTAGGAATATTTTTTCAACACGACATCACTTATTCTTTTTCCAGAGCTGAAAATTATAACCTTCGAACTGCGTTCTTTCTACTACAGTTATTGAATTTACAATGAAATCAATTCATTCTACGGATTGACAGTAATATCTTGACAACTTTACAATAATATTTCTTTGACTAGTTTCTTTGAACTATTCATCTAGTAAATAGTCTACTTCAGTGTTGTCCCTGAATGCATTCTAATATTCACTGTTTTTGATTCTTTTAGTCACTAATCTACCTTCAGTTTTGTCAAAATATTCGAGTGCACTAATGCCAAATAGTCCACAGTTTTCTCAACCCAATGGCAATATTCAAGATCACTATTACTATCAAGCTATTCGAGTTACTGTAGCCACAAGTGGAAATTACTCTTTCGAAAGTATATCTCATATCACCACTATGGGCTATTTATACGACACATCTTTTGATCCGTCCAATCCATTGGCAAATATCATCGTTTCCAGTGATAATGATGGTGCACAAGTATTTCATATCAGTTCTCTCCTTTCATCCGCGCGCACATATATTTTGGTTGTAACCACTTCTCAAGCATCTGTTATGGGTGATTTTTGGATATTAGTCCATGGCCCAGCTTTGGTCGGTCTTGCATCAATTTCACCATCAGTTGGTAAGTTAGTTAAGATTTAGTAGATCTCTAATTCACTCAGCACTTCGTCAGAAAAGCAATTTTTCTTCGTATGTGAAATGACTCTAGATTTTCTTGTTGTATCGATACTATTTTTGAGAAGACACTCATTCATCAATAGAGTCCGGTACAAGCGTTATAAACTGGTACAGATTCTTAGATGTTTTTTAATTGATGGCTTCCAGATTTCTACAGAATATATTTTTGACTGATATTCGCGGTTTTTGAATGGTTCTTTATCCCTTCTTCACAATATATTGTCTTGCAACTCGACCAAACGATATAGTTAGATTGATAGGACCGATCTTGTCTATCATTTGTACTTCTCTCTGAATTATTTGAAATGATGCTGGAATCACGATAGATCTTTCGTGCACCATAATATTTGTCAAGTTTAATTTTTACTATATTTGCTTTTCACTATTAAAAATCAATGCAGGCTTGTCGAGAACAAAAATTACGCTAGTTTTTGTAATATCTGTTAATAATCTTTGAGTCAACACTTCCGAGAATAAAATATAATTTGCTGCTAATAGAAGCATAATCAATCTTTACGGATACTTATAAGCTAAGTATTCGGATGTTTTCTAATCATTCTGTAATTTGAATTTCTATGATGATGATAGTGGGAACATTGTACAGTTTATGATAATTATTATCCTTCAATATAAATTCACAAACTATTCAGGTTCTACAACGGCTATTTCAATTTCTACAACCAAGACCAACAGTCTGATTACCTTCAGCACTACTCTTAAGTCATCAGTGTCGATGAAACCAAGCTCAACAACAGTATCAAGTAAGTTGATTGATTGGTATACGTGCATTAGTAAACAACGGGATACATCAAATCGTAGTTTTCGAAAATCTATTCAAAATCCATGAATATAAATATTGCACTTTACTCTGAAGAATTCAAAATAAGCCTCAAGTTCTGTGTCTAAATAATCTTCATAGGAGATAGTGTACTTTTTATCCATCATAATCGTCAGTTTCTCGTTCTATTCTGTTGTTATTTTACGTAATTCTCATTAATAGCTATTGATCATTGAGAGATACCCAAATACAAATAGTGCGGCAGAAACTGAAGATTACTATCTACAGGAAATAAATATCTTTTGAAAGTTTCAACCGTGCACAAAATGATAGAATGAAAAATATTGTGCTTCGAGTTGTTTAATATTCTGTCACTCTTAACTATTCAGTCATTGTTCACTAATATTCCACACCGTTGTTTTCATTTTATATTAACTTAGAAGATTAAAGAACCAATCATAGAGTGTGAATCGATCGACAACTATGAAACTTTTTCTAATAGTCTTTTTAGTTATTTGTATGCTCATCATGTCAACACTACAAATGCTTTAACAACGTTTATTCTTATCGAATGACAACGAAATCGATCAACATTTCTAATTTGTCCAAACTACCAGTTCATTATTTCTTCTAGTAACAATAAACCCATTTCTCACATTTCAGTTATACTTAGTCTTAATTCTTCTTTTTTTTTGTATTGAATATTGACTGCTTTTTTATTAAAAGTTATCAACATTATCATTTCTTTTGAATTATTTCTACTACACTCAGACTTTCTCTTATAATAGTAGAATAACTTTTGGATCATATGTTTTTCTTTCATTAAATAAGTTTTACGACTTCGGCTTTCCTTAAGTAACATTCTCGTCTTATTCTTAATGATACACATGATCATGGTTATCTATGTAACACAAACTTCTATTTCTTCAAAATCCGATAGATATATGAACAGTTGAGCTCAAAGCAGAAGGACTCCTTATTGATATTCAATTTTTTCATATGTAGTTCTGACGAAGATACATAAGAAGGTATATCTATGTTATTCACTAACAATGGAGGTGTTTGTATTGTCCGTGAGAAAAAATGGCACATATTCGGGTCAAATGAAAGCTCTCGCTGCTAAACTAAGAAGGTTATAATATTAGCGGCTGTTGGCTTACCTAGAGGAAGATATTCGAATTTTAAGGTACAGTCTATATAAAGTATATGTGTTATCGGATCAAAGATTAAAGGTCAAAGGTCAAATGTAAGGACGTGATAGACATAGGTCTGGGGCTGTGACCCAGGCGAATGTTGTGTGGCTCTTACGTGGTGATCTACAGTACAATCACAACATCATCCACCCATGTGCTCCCAAGATTCACCTACATTCCTGGCCCTTGATCCCTGACCTTTGACCTTTAATCTTTGATTTGATAACATATACTTTATATAGACTGTTCCTTAAAATTCGAATATCTCCTTCTAGGCAAGCCAACAGCTGCTAATATTTTAACCTTCTTAGTTTAACAGTGAGAGCTTTCATTTGGCTCGAATATGTGCCATTTTTCTCGCGGACAATACAAACGCCTCCATTGTAAGATATCAATCTAAATACTGCCTGTCTAAAGTACTTCTCTGGGCAAACCATGCATTGATAGATCGAACCAAATCGATTTGCTAAATTCTTGTAAAATGCTTATGATTATAGTTTACAGTCAAGACCTGTAGTTGATAATCGGCAATAGTCAACGTTGACTAAACAATTCATTGGTCCAAACTAACCATGATTGGAAACAAAGTGACGAAAACACTTTTCAGATTGAACCTTTAGGCAACAGTACCTGTCCTAAAGTATTATATCGAGATAAATAATGATATATGAGCAGTTTCTTTCATATTTTACATTACAAAAAATCAACAGACGCAACTCTGACGATATTTAAGAGGTAGACGAACAAATGAGACAGTTTACCAGACCTTAAAGTACAAACAACTCTTCCTGTCGATGAGAGATTTTCATTCTCCCACTTGAAAAATTTACAATTACTAGTGATCGATATTACCGTATTAGTTAGTCTGTATTGATCTTCATTATTCTTGTTAGAGCTCCCAAACTCGTCTCATATATACCACGAAGATCCGAAGATAATTTACATTCACTGTAGCGAATTCTACAGTTCCGACATTATTCAATGTTTTTTTCCTCAATAAAAATACTCTGATGCTGCCAAGCTAAACCCAAGATTGTTAAATTGAAGTAGCATGTATTAATTGTGAATCACATTGCGATATTGATTCACGAACTTTTGCATTATACCAGCTTGGTTATTCCCGTACGTAGACACTAACCACATTGAAACGCAGTAGCAGTTATATCAATCATCAAAAAGTGCAACATTTTGCTAGAGCTCTCGAACGAAACTAAGTAATATCCCCACTTTCTTTATGTACCATTGATTCCATGTTGAAAACAAGCACTCCTCACACTATGCCTCAATATCAATCAAATCGGTGATCAAGAAGTGCAACGTCTTTGTAAACCTCTGAGACAAAACTAAATAATATCTCTGTTTTTTTCTCCATCATTTACTATTTGATCAAGATAAACACTAACTACACTTGGTGAGCATGAAGAACAGTATTTTACCGATGTTCTACAGGAAAATCTAATAGACTTTTAGTTGGTTTTGATGGTTTGAACTACTAGGTAACTGGCATTGCTGATATTAGACATCAGTTTTTAGGCATGGCTGAGAGTGCTCGTCAATGTTTGTAGTGTTGCCTTACTCATTGTTGTGTCTGTTTCGGCATGATATCATTCCAGAATTAGAATTGTGTTGTGTTATGGAACTACGATGTCATTTGATGTTTATTTTTCATGTGATTCAGTCTGAAGTAGAAATAGATTGTTGATTTCTCCTTGTCAATGCATATCCATGAAGTAAAATATTGAAGGAAACGGACCGCGTAACGCGTTTCCGAGATTGTAGCATGCGTTTCGCAACGTTTTTTAAATAAAGGACGCGCTTCGCAGCATTCTTGCTTACTTAAAATGCGTTTTGCCACCGTCGTTTTTTGAAACGATCCGAAACGCTTTTTTAAAGATTGCGTTTCGAGGCGTTTCAGAATTCAAATGCTGTCGAACGCACTTTGGTCGACAGGCGACGCGTTTCACAGGTACAAATTGAGGGAAAGGTAGAACGCGTTCCTTTTTCAAATGTATGTTGGATTGTTTTTGCTTGGATTGATGCAAAATATATCCGTTCTGCATACAGAATCTTGTAGAAATTCACCAACACAAAGCATATGAGTTAACCAAAGTAAATTCTTTAAAATTACTTTGGAAATTATATGAAATAGCATTTAAAGTTTTGCTCCTTGCACTATTTTTACGTGAAAATCATGACCAAGAATTTTATGAAGGCAAGACTAAAATCAAAGTCTTCTAAATTTTTAGGCTGCTAGGCTGTTACCTAGACTTATTTCGAAGTTAGACTAATGTAAAACATCAAAGTGTAACAAAAATATGTTCTGCTTACTTAAAAACTCATTTCACCACGTTTTTATTGAAAGAAAACATGTTTCGTAAGGTTTACTTAAGAATCATTTTAAATATTGAGTATTTCGAAAAGATTTAGTAAAGATTGATACTAATATAATTAGTATCGCAACTCTCTTTGGTTATTTGTGAAGAAAAATAATTATCACGTTATCTATAATTTGAATAATTATTAGTATGAGTTCATACTCGAACGAATTGCTAATGAATAATGATACTGTGTACAATACTAATGTCCGTTTCAAAATATAATGCGTCTCACTGTTTTTTAAATAACTCAAGAATGCAATCAGCTAGAGATCTGCGGTTTTCACCAATCGAAAGAAGAGACAGGGGGACGTCTTTTTCTCCAATATTATATCGGACAAAATCATTTTAGAATCAGTCATTTCTGCAACACATTGCAAAAAATGCATGAAAACGACCCGGCATTCTGAAGAAATTTTCCTTTTGACATGTGATCTACATAGAGGAACTTCGGATCTATACTTCAGGATGTAATTCGAATGATTATCTTACCGCATCCTAACGTTTAGCAAATAATATCGTCTATTTACTTGCAAGAAAACTATGAATTTCTTTTAATTTTGAAGCAAATTTTTTTACTTTTTGTCAAAATTTCATCTGAATGACAGACCATTTTTTCGATGTTATGCAGAAATGACTGGTTTCAAAATGATTCCGTCTGATACGATATTGGAGAAAAATATGCCCCCTGTCTCTTCTTTCGATTGGTGAAAACCACAGGTCTCTGGCTGATTGTGTTCTTGAGTTATTCAAAAAAACAGTGGGACGCATTATATTTTGAAACGGACATTAGTAAACATGATTTTAGTTTGTACATTGTTGAAGTAAGAGTGACTTTTTAATAAAAGAGATTCGACTTACAAAAGAAAACTCCCTTCATTTATTGATGTAATTGAAGAAAACGATGGCAGATTTACATTTACAAAAATCTATTAAATCAAGAAAATAAATAAAAGATTAAATTTTAAATTTTTTAAAACTTATGTATAAGAAATTTAATTTTTTAAATATTAAATATAATTTAAATCGATTAAATTCGGTTCTATTGAGTATCTAAATTTAAATCTGAAAGAGTTTAAATAAAAAATGTATCAAGAAAAGACCACATTAATTGGACATGGGCACCAAAGAAATAATAATTTTCAATTCAGTAGAATGGAAACTGAAAATCTAATTTAGTAAGTTTACG